>CASGFW010000129.1:0-41547 GCA_949316455.1 Acleris holmiana | reverse complement strand
CTGATCTTGCTTTCCTGACGAATCCAAATCTATAGTGAATGTATTTAGACGCTAGTTTATAGATATACTTAGCACGAGGTTAATGCGTAAGTTGTACTCAACTTATGCAATACGCATACGAGTAGTTAGACATGACTTAAAAATAACATTTATATGGTTTTCAAGTTGTTTAGTATTGTAAACAACTATCAAATATGTTGTTACTAAAAATCACTATTCTTATGCGCTCCTTTGGTCGTTTATTGTTTTTATTTTGGGAAACGATAAACAATAATGTTATCGTTGATACAACGATTTGTTTTAACACTTCGGATGTCCTGTGCCTACACATGTTTTGTTTTTGTGCAGTGAAATGGGGATGCTTAGATAGTTATACCCGTAATATCCTCGCGCATTACAATCAGTTAATGTTTACTTCAGCTTGGTGCTTATGTCTTAGAAACGATCTTTCCATAGCTCATTGTGTACTTTCTTAGCAAAATTACAAATCTAAATCTGACATAAAATCGTGCTTAAGTGGTTAGATTAGCACTCAAGTCTCGGATCACAGACAAGAGATTGGAGACACGCAGAGGTCGCGGAGATCGGTGTTAATTGGCCCATAGCGACCGCGGACGAGACGAAATGTGTTCTCACCAAGCTGTCCATGGGAAAAGACGTCTCCTTCAGACGACGGCTGTCGCTTTTCGGAATCGGGGGGGTCGCCCCCGTGGGGAGAGGTAGGTGCTCAGGATAATAAGTCTGCGTCTGTGTTTGGTGTGTTAATAAAGTGGTCTAGGGATAATTTTGGTTTTCGCATTCAAGGAAATTTTGAATATTTAACGTCAACTTTATGAGGTAAGGAACGTTTATTTAAAAAAAGGAAAGTAGTAAATACTGGGTGATTTTGGGGTCATGATCCGGAATGGCCAAAAGTGAATAAGATGGTCATACTGAACAACTTTTCCGAACCAGCTTTTCCATACATTAACTCTCAATTAATTTACCGTTAATGTATGGAACAGCTGATTTTTTTTGGCAATTACGTGGTTGGTCCTATCGGAAAGGTTGTTCAGTATGACCATCTTATTCACTTTTGGGCATTCCGGATCATGACCCCGAAATCACCCAGTATAACACTCATTTACAATATTTATTTTGATCCACTTCATGATAGCTACACATTCTTCTTAAAATTATTTTTAAGTACGTATGAAAATATTTGTGCCACGAGATCCTATTTCCCATATTTTTGTGCGGCAATTATTCGTAAGAGCTCAGGATTAAAAAGTTTACACAAAAGAACAAATACTCGTACTAATTGTTATTCATTGTTTGATAAGTGTCGCCGATTTAAAACTCTTAACTCGGTCCCCCGGGGAAGCCGTATTGAACCAAGTTCGCCGCTAAGCCGCCGAGAACAAGCGAGTGCGAGAGGCATTGTTTCGTGGCCCGTTTGTTTCCGAACAGATATTAATCGCGTAATTAATCAAAGGCACCTATTCACGTTTCCCTTTGTCCCGAGCACGTGCCTGCTGCGTAAACAAATGTGTTTATATTCAATCACTCTCATAACAGGACGGTATACTACGGAACATGGCATTCCAAACATGGTTAGTCAGTCTCTCTCACGCAACCGTATTGCAACTAAGGCCGAGAAAGGAACAGCAATTGTGTTTAAATTTGGTTTTTCAAACTACGACGAGTTCCACAGCTTCACAACGCCAACCACTTACAGCGTGTCTTTGGCACTCAACGATAAATAACGCGTTGGTTTATGAGGCAATAGCGGTTAATAAAGATTGTAAACACACTTTACGCTCGTAGATGCTTCCGGTGTTGTTTTGCGAAGACTTGCTAGTAATAGGTTTGGCTGCAATGGCAGTTGGCACTAACAAATTCAATCAAGATTGGCATTAAAATGTTAATTCAAGTTATCATTTTACTCGGGAGACTGTGCTTTTACCATGTATATCTTCTACTACTTAGGTATTATAATAATCACTTCAACAACTCTGTACACAACTGACGACAAATTCACACATATACACTAATCTACACACAATATTACCTACCTTACATTATTTACTTCAAACATCGTGTGTCACACACATTGCTTAACGGTGTATACAAAACATTAGCAAAAATGCGCTAACTGATGGCTAACTGTCATGTATTTCGAGCTCATCATCGATTTAAAAATGCAAAATCAAACTCGTGCTGCGCATGAATTTAAATAATCTAGTAATATGTAACCTTAAAACGAAGAATGGTGACCATGTAAGCCAAAGTACAATTATAGACAGAACGGCCCTTTACTAGCCCTTATAAGTGTTAGCGAATACATTAGATAGCTACGGTGTCTAGCCTTTCAACACGTACCTACTCGTATAGTATTCAGAGGTAACTTTAATTGATCTGTAATTAATCGAGTCGAATTTAGTAAATGATATCAACAACAGTTTAAAGAAGTATTCTTCAATCTAAACAACGCCTACAAAATTTATTCCAACGGATTACTAAAACATTATAATTTGCCACATTTCCAGCACATCAGATTCCGCAACAAATTACTCGTCTATTCCCAAAATAAATAGGCATTCCGATTTGTAAACGCGAATGAATTGCCTTCTTCATTTTGCCGCTACCTACTGTTCGTATGCATTCTTGCGGGTATCTGTTGGCTGTATTGAATATTACAGAATTTGGGCAGCGCACGGAGTACTAGGGGTCACAAGAAGGCCGTTCTAAATATATCTGGGTTCACCGACATGTGGTAGGTGCGTAAATTTGTAATATTTAATGCCAGAACACCTATTAACAGAGACAGACAATTATTAACTGGCGCCAAATACCATTCGCCCGTAAAGAGGTTATAGTGGTTAATGAGGTGTATGGGATCAACCAGCACAATGAGGGTCAATGGACAGAATTACTCTTTTCTATTTGATCTTCACGACTAGGTACGGATCTCAAGAACTGGGAATAAAAATATTGATAAACTTTTATGATGTTTAATTTACCTTACAAGCGGAGAAACAAACATCATTGAGATATGGCTAATATAAACCCGCGTAGTGCCGCATAGGTATTATGGAAATGAGCTCACCTTATGGTGCATCATTTTCCTGTTTAAATTCAGGTCAGAATGATATTAGTCATTAACGAGGCATGGTGCTGTGCCTCATGCGACGCCCTCCTGCTTATCTCACTTATCTAAGGTGTTTAAGCCTCCCGAAATTCCCCCGTGAGTCGAAAATTTACGACTTGAGAGGAGATTTTAGCGTTATCTGCTTTATCAGACGATATTACGATGTGCTCGGAGCCTGTCGTTTGCTAAACAATAGCAATTTATAAATCGCAACGCGCGCCGGCGCCGCCCGCTGCCCGTCAGATGGATCTCTCCCTGGACGGCGATGGCGTCTGAAATCGTTTGCTCGTACGCTCGCGCCGTTAGAATAACTAGTGAACGCACATGTTTTGCGTCGAGCTGTTAATCCCGCAAACGCAACGCACGCGTAACACATGATTTAGCTATTTACAATTCGAGGTGAGTGATTTCATTACTCGTATTCTATCGACAACTCCAGTCTATCTCAGGGTTACAATTTTATGCCTACTCTATAAATAGTTTGTTTTAAGCTATCAGTAATTTGGTTTAGAAAAAGCCACTGTTTTAACATTATGTCAAACTTTTCAGATAACACGAAAATCCAATGACATCGGTAGATGAATTCGTGAATTCATCAACATGGCTTATCAAGGTATCATAGACTGTTTCTATTTATACGTGAACGTTTTATTTCCTGCGTACCTATGCGATAATGATAAACCTGTATCGTACCAGATTGTACGCCATGATTTGCTAAGTATTGCCTATGTGGTTATGCGGGAAGGTAGTAATTCTGTGCACAGTTTAATGGGCAGGTTTGGATCGAACATGCGAACTTCCTTTCATTGTTATTGCGGACTTCACCGCGTGTAGATTAGGAGCATATTGAGCATAGGTACTAAAATCTGTTTCTTAGTATAGAGGTCCACTAGTGTCGTGCCAAATGCAATTGTCAATGTCCACATACAAAACGTAATAATCGATTAAAGCTAGGGGATGGCTGATGCTAAGATTGTAAGGAACAAAGAACGTTACACTCACGTGTATATCATCGACCAAGTGAGTAATTCCATTGCACTGATAACTAGTTAAATCCATATTTAATTCTTGGCTGTATATTTAATACGCCGAATGAACTGACTCTAGTAGCTAGAATATTACAAGCGCTTTATAAATATGCTCATAGTGTAAAATAGTTACATGGGTCACTGTCACTTAATCTATTGTCAGCCTTGCCGCTTAGGTACTCCCTATAGGTCAACGTAACGTTTCCAGTGAATGGACAGCGTAGACGACGATCACGACAACGTAAGTTACGACTACACACGATTTTTTCAACCCACCATGTACCAGGACTTCACGCTATTATGAACCCGTCATTATTATGCCATACTTCACTGATCCAGAGTTGTTATTCTCTTGAAAAAGAAACTGGGCAAGAGCATGTCGGGCCATGCTCAGCGTAGGCTAGTTATTACTTGTTGATTTTTATGTTTGTTGTACTTAACGGCTTCGGACGTTAAGTACAACAAACATAAAAATCAACAAGTAATAACTAATTTTCTATTTAAAGTCATTTGCTGCCGTCTTAACTGATTTTAGTAGGTATAAGCACTTTAATCGCTTGTATCACAACAACCCATGATGTCTACTTAGTCGTGATAGTTTTCCTTAAAAATTCGTTATCACTTTCATTTAAGTTTTTTTTCAGATTTTTTTGTATTTGTGGTTTTGGTTGTAGGGGGACACTTGACTCTAACTACGACACCCATCACTATGGGGTAGTATTTTATTTTACGACTTGGTTGGCCTGACGAATATGTATATTCATGCCAAATGACAGATTTCTAGTACTAAGAGTCTCTGACCTAGGCTGCGGACGGACGGACGGACGGACATGGCGAAACTATAAGAGTTCCTAGTTTGACTACGAAACTCTAAAAACTATCTCAAAAACCTAGTACTAACTAATTTTCTCTCTAAAGTTATTTGGTGCTGTCTTAGATGATTTTTTGTAGGCATACACGATAGTCTCCTGTATCTCAGATACCAGTCGAGTCTACTTAGTCTTGATAGTTTTCCTTTTAAGTTATAAAAAAGTAAAGAAAGTAAGTTGTATGTTTTTTATATTTGCTTTCATTTATGATATTTTTCAGATTATTATTAATAGTATTTTTGGCTGTAGGGGAGACCCCCCTACACTTAACTCTAGCGAAAATTACACTTTTGAGTTCAATATAACCCAAACGGTCGCCCAAATTAAAAAATTTAAAACCCACTTAATAATTTTTAAGAGTTATCCAACGATACCTCACTCGATGTCAAAATGTAGAAAAAAATACCTACCTTTAGTTTACTTGTATGGGAGACAGCCGGAAATAAGGTTTTATTTTACATTTTTGTCGGCGTATATTATGGCAATGTAGTAACTATGCCAATTTACACCCCCTTACTTATAAACGTGGAATAACCGTGGGGTAGCTTATGTCAACCTTTGTCATTTTCTGTCACATGCAAATGTCACTATTAGTATAAAATTGAATGGTTTTTTTTCTATTTAACGCTTACAAAAAATACACTTAAAACAAATGACAACTAGAATGACACAAAGCAACAAAGCAAGGACAAAGCACAAAGCAAGGACAAAGCACAAAGCAAAGCATGGCATAAGCTACCCCAGGGTTATTCCACGTTTATAAGGAAGGGGGTTATAGTGTGTACCAAGGGTCTCTGAGATTACCCCCGGACAGAAGGACAGACGGACATGGCGAAACTATAAGGGTTCCTTGTTGACTACAGAACCCTAAAAAGGGTTTCTCGCTAATCGCTCGATATCGCAACCTCAAACGATCAACGGTTAAGCTATCTAATTGACAGTGCATGCCCTGAAATCTTGGTTGCGCATTCTGACAAGGTAACTTAAACTCGCCGGTTAATGATTCGTCCCTCGAATTCAAAAGTGAGTCCATAGGAGAAAATCATTACATGGCTTAGTTACAAAGTACGCTAGCGTACACATGCATAATTGAACTATTCGGGGATACATATTTATATATTTAAATGGGTTGGGCCTCTATTCAGGTGCGTTAAAACGATATCGTGTTTGACACGTTTAAGAATTGTTTATGTAACTGTCGCCATTATTGTAAATGTCATAAGATCAAAACGTTGACAATACGGAAACATGTCAAATACGATATCGTTATTACCGTGTAGAATACCAGCCTTGATCTCATCAATCACACAGGGCTGGAATTCTACAAGGTAATAACGATATCGTTTTAACGCACCTGAAAATTTAAGTAGGCCAGCTATTTAGAGTAGTTCGTTCACATCAAGAAAAGTTTTGGTTTTCCTATGAATTATTGATCGCTCTAACAGACCGTGGCATCGGCTCGTCTATAAAGCAAAGTATTTGTACGCATTTGGAATGAAAATTAACGTCAGCGAAAAATTGAAAATGGTGTTTTTATGTTTGGATGTAGTTAATAACGATATATAAAACCAGGTTCACAGAAAATTCTGTAGTTTCAGCTAATCAACATATTAATTCCATATTTTCTTGTTGTAGCATAGCGACGCATATAAGTCATACATTTATATTAATGGCCATATTATCTTACCTTATGTGCTCGTTATTCTTATTACCTGTCAGCGACTTCGCCCCGCTGCAAATTCTTGACTTTCCCGGTGGACTTAAATTTTAACCTTTCATAAAAACCTTCTCCTGACGATAACGAACACAACAAAAAAAAATGCGAAATCGGTCCAGCAGTTCATGCGTGATGCCGTGACCAAGGGAAATAGGGATTAATTTTTATACATATATTTTATGTATATAAGATATAACTATAGTTCCCATTTATGTAGTGCTCCTCTAACTCACGTTGACTTTATAGATCTAAAAGGCTTTATTTTGAACTACCCGTCCCAGGTTTAATCATCGATAAGGGCAATTATTTTGTGTGATGAGTACGAATATTAAGTCTTTATTTATCTATAGAATCATTCAACTCGCCGATTGTACATACAGGAGTACAAGCGGAATATGCAGTCATTTAACAAGTACTTTATAGCGGCAAGCACCTGAGATTTCAATGTAAATTGGGCTTGACATGGAGTTCTCGGTTGATACCGTACTGAATTGAAACCGTAATAAGTACAGTAACTACCATGTCTTGATCTCTCACTTGTTGTTGTAGTTCTAGATATGGTGGCTATGTGGTGCACTGTTATATGTTACTAGCTGTTGCCCGCAACTCTAACCGCGTAGAAAAATAAAACATAGCCCAGTTACTCTGTGATAAACAAGCACAATTTTTTAAATCGGCCTTGTAGTTTTTGAGTTAATTCGTTACAAAAGAAAAGTAATGAAGCTTGTATTCCGCGACTTTTTTCCGGGTTCAGTCAAGCTTATAAATATGTTTACACTTACTAGTACTAAAATGTAAATATATTTATGACTGTAACACGACTGTACAATATTAGCTTAGTTTGAGTCCAGAGTAAGTAAGCGATATAAGATCGATAAAATGTACATGATTGACGTAAACTGTTGAAAGATTTCGTCAGGCGCTTATTTCAACTCCATAAATGTCGAGTCTATAGTAAACAGAAACGTTAGTAGCGTTTGCATCTTGGATATGGGCCCAGGGCTTCTATTCTACTGCGTTAAAACGATTACTTGTTTGGCGTGTTTTAGCATCGTTTTTTAACTCGGCCGCCATAATTATCAATGACATAAGAGTAATCAAAACGTTGACAATACGGAAACACGTTAAAGACGATATCGTTATTACCGTGTAGAATCCCAGCCCAGGGCCTATATTCAGGTGCGTTATAACGATATCGTGTTTGACTCGTTTAAGAATCGTTTATGTCACAGTCGCCATTATTGTAAATGACATGAGTTATCAAAACGTTGACAATACGGAAACAGGTCAAAAACGATATCGTTATAACGCAGTTGAATAGAGGCCCTGGGGCCTTGTATAATGCAAAACGTTAGCAACGTTTGAGGTTTACGAAAAATAACAAAATATGTGGGATTTACGTAAACAGACGAACTTTTTTTTATTTTTATGTTAAGGAGAAGGCACACGAGCACTCAGGCCACCAGATGGTAAGTGGAATCTGAGACCCATAGACATTTGAATTCTCAAGACTATAATCCTAAGACCTCAAATGCGTTGCCAACCCTAAGGACTAAGATGGAATGCCTACAGTCCATAGCATAGGCTAGTAATTTCACCGGTGGTCTTATCCCCACACCGGAACACAACAATGCGAACAATGTTGCTTGGCGGATGGTAAATGGATAAGATGATGGTAGCGATCCGGACGCACCCTGCACAGGGTCCTACCACCACTAAGACTCCATCTATCGCATCGGCCGCTTATGTCAACTCCATATTTTGTTACTTTACGAAAATAGCTAGCGTTAGCGTTACACATCTCGTCTTACTTTAGGTCAACTATGTAGAAGGTCCTCTAATATTTTAGTACAACGCAGATTTGTCGTTTACGTGCAAATAAATAACCACTACATTTGCTAGAACAGACACCGATAACGTACACTCATTTCCTTCGCTATTTTTAACTCACGAATTTTTTGTTAGTTATCGATTCTGCGATTATTATGAAGTTAGTCAGCCGAGGAAAATAAAAACTACCAGTAAAAAGGTGAGCTGGCAACTGTCCGCCTGTATGCACAGTAAACACTTTTTGTCGTGTTCGGCTCGATAAGCTGATTTTCATTCTCGCGGCTCATTAATCGATCGATTTGTTCGGGTTCGATTCTTATACACTAATTATGTACTAAGTGGTAGAAAATATAAGGTTTTGAAAAAGTGAGAGAATTTTATTTTAGTCACAGAAGATTTAACGTACAGTCATACAAATTAATTTATGGGCCACTGTGGAAACTATGTCAATGTGACGTAATCAATAAAATCCTAAGAAACTATTATATTAGATTTGATTTAATGTGTCACTTTGACGTACTTTACTTTCATAGTGACCTGAAAACCATTCAATTTCTTTAACTGTACAACTGCGTGTTGTATGTATACTTAAGTAACCTAAACATACTTTATTTATTTTTATTTCTCTCTTCATAACTGTTAACTTTCTCTGTAAACGTGTGCCTTCCTTAAACCTGACATTGGGGAAATCATAGTGGCAACACAAATGAAAAGCCATAAAACAAAACTCTATCTATCTACAACTGCGTGTATAATGTACCTAAAAATTATCTAGCTAATTGTTGTTCGAAACCATAAAGCTCATAAAGTCACTAAGGTGACAAGACATGTTCTTTTCCTTCAGCTTTCAAATAGCTTTTATGACTAAACTTAAGGATTTTATTCTTCTCCGAAAAAACATTTCGCTTTCGAATAAAAAAATTACACGTTGGCGTGAGTTGAGTTCAAATCCCGGTAAGGGCAGATATTTGCGTGATAATCACGAGTATTTGTTCCAGAGTCTTGGATGTTTTCTATATATTTAAATATATATTTCCCTATACAGGGTAATTTTTTTATCAGTGCACAAATTTTAACGTATGATTTTGTATCGTTAATATAATATATTACGACAATAAAACGAGTTCAATATTTTTTTTTGTTGCAAATTATCTCTCTTTTATCTTCTCGTGTGGACACAAAGTGTACGAAGTCTTTTAAAGTGATAGTTTACTTAATGATGATGACATGGGTTGTCAAGCTGTAGGTATGCGATACACTGTATTGATATTCGAAATTTGAAATTTCATGTACAGCTTATCAGACAACAAGCCCCTCTCCTACTGATATTCTAAATTTGAAATTTAATTTATTAACTTACTTAACAACACTCTCCTCTCCTCGCACCCCTGCATTAGAGGGTCCATGAATATCGTTAAGTTACTGGAATCATTGAATCGGCCATATCTCTAATATTTTTTAAGCTAGAGTAAAAATAACACAACATGTGTTATTGATTAACAATAGCGAAGCAAATATTAAAATTTGTGTACCTATTAAAAAATTGCCGCCGAACTTTTCAACCTCGCGAAAGACCGGAGGAAGTATGGGGAGCTGACTGCCAACCTTCATTAGTTGGAGAGGCACTACAAGAAGAAGATTAAAAAATTACCCTGTATAAGTAAGTTTATCGTTGTCTAGTGGTACTAGGCAACTCAAGGCTGGTACCTAGAGCTTAGTTTGGGAACAAGGAAGGTACCTTACTAACTAGGAAGGTACCAGACTGCCCGGCTCCGATTTAATTTATTTTGATGTATGTTAGAGAGTAGTCTAAAATAACAGACACGTTATTTCCTTTAAGTGCCCAATCTCAACCTATTAGGCGAAATTGACCTCTAAAGTACTGAAAAATGACTGAATCCTCTAAATTCTGTAGAGTTTTGACTAAGCAAATTGCTAGTTAATTACTGGTTTGATGATATGTTTGAGAATATGAAAAAATAGCTACAAATAACTCATGTTTTCCTAAAAAAAAACTCTTTAATGTTTTATATTTCTTGTCGTTTGGTTTTTTTTTATCAGTTTTTCCAATATAACAAAACACGTGTTCATTATTTTTCCTGTTCTCAAACATACAATCGAACCGTTTTCAGTATTTTGGAGGAAAATTTCTCCCAATAAGTTAAGATTGGGCATATGAAAAAAATACGTGTTTGTTATTTTACACTACTCTCTAATATATATTAAAATAAATAAAAACGGACCCGGAAAGTTGGGTACCATCCTTATAAGTATTTTTTTCCCGTGATATTTATTTATTTGACATGCTTTCAACTCGTCCGCCATTACCAACTATCAAGTAAGAAATATCATAAAAATACGATAAAATTTCAAAAGCAATATGATATTACCGAGTAGGAATAGATCCCCAAAATTCTTAGGTATTTAGTCTATAGTAACGGTAGCCGAGTTAAAAACAATACTAAAACTCGTCAAACGCAATATTGTTTTTCCGCGTAGAAAAGAGCTCTGGGGGCAATTTTTGAAGCTCACGGGCGAAAAATGACTAACTTTAAAATCAGTTTGTGCAGCGATTCTACGAGCGGGCCCACCTTTTGGATTTGATATCATAACGCCTCTATCATACAGACATTTTTTTTTTATTTTGCGCAAAAATATTGGGAATTCGTAGTAAAAGGAAATGTGCGTAAACACATGTCGAATAGTGTAAATAATCGTGCATGATGTCATGTCAATCATGTTCTATTACTGTTATGTCCCTTCTTGGTAAGGGGGGAACAAAACACAGTGATATAGAAATCAATAGATTACAATGTCGCTTGAATGATATAGACACCTACCTACCTACTCTCTTAGGTCATTCTTGGTAGGCCCACTTGATGCGGTCGTAACATAACTGACTCAAAGTTAACTTATCCATAAGTGCGGTTGCATCTAACTAGTGTCAAAAGAAAGAGGTGCACTGATAGCTATATTAAACTGGTGTCAGTCATGTTAGGTCAGCTGAATGTGCTAAGTCTCCAGTTGAATGGTGTTATTGGCACTTTGTTACGTGCCCAGTTGATCAAAGTAGCTGAAGAAAGTGTTGTTGGCAGGTATCAGGGGCGCAGCGCGGGCGCGGGCATGCGGCCCCGGCGGCAGACGCCCATGGAGGTCGGCTAGCGGCGCGCGCGCTGCCCCCGCGCCCGCTCTTCCCGCCCCGACCCTTCGACGCCATGGAACTTGCTGACGTGCCGCGACACCGACCCCTTGCTTTTGATAAGGTTAGTCTACTATTAACCGCCCTATTCTAAAAATGTTACGTTATTTTTAGTACGTTATTTAATTCGCTCGCTTCAGAATAGATCGGTAAAAATTATAAATAAAACCTTATTTTGAATGTTAAGTTTTGGGATTCTATTTTGTATATTGGTATTTTGAATTTCTGGGGTTTTGGTAATTAATGAGTAAATTACATCTCTGTGCGTTTTTTTACCAAAGTGAGTAGGTATATCCCGTGTTATGAATCTCTGGTCCCGCTCAAATTTTAATTTTGTATTCCTACCAGTGTTTTTTTTGGATTTTGACCAACTAGCCAGATAACTTACGGCCGCACTCAGAGTCAGTTCCTTACCCAGAGGAACGATTTTTGAAGCTCACCGACGAAAACTGACTAACTTTAAAATCAATTTGTGCAGCGATTTATATTGGATTTGATACGATAACGGCGTTACGATGTCAAAACCAAAAGGTGGGCCCGATCCGATTTTAAAGTTAGTAGTTTTTCGACTATGATCTTCAAAAATTACCCCCTGGGTTTCTATATTGTGTTTGAAAAAATTACATTTCCCCTGGGTTCCTATATTCAAGAGACGTTTTGAATATATGAATATGAACCTAGGGGAAATGTCCATTTTTCAAACACAAGTTTGAAAAAGGAGCGAGTTAATTGTCTCTAAAATGTCTCTGAGCACGCGGCGGTTTCTAATTGCCTATTTAAGTGTGACGTGTGATGTGACGCGTAGTTGTTGAGTCTACAACTGACTGACGTGACGACACAAATCAAGGCATGTTGTCGAATGGGTGAAATCATGCTTCCCTATTGTCCCTTATTAATAAAAACATCTTACATAACATATAAATAGTCGTTACATGTTTTTGGGTTGGAGTGACACAAATCTAAATGTAAATCCGCATATTAATAGTAAATATTTAAAAAGAAATGTATTACTAAGAAAAACTGTCCAGGAACCCTTGAAACGATTTGAAACACCCTTTTTCATTGATTATAAACGTATTAATGCCCAAATTGTAGGAGATGTATTTTTTTTATAATACGTAACTTTGTAGTGGTTTATCATTATAATCTAAATAGTCTCTCAATAAAACGACTCTGACATACGGACGGATATGCCAACATGGCCAAACTATAAGGGTTGTTTGACTACGAAAACCATAAAAGTGGTGCGATGGCTTTATTTCCCTTTATTTCTATAAGTTTTTGTACTATTCTTCGTTAAAATACCTCTGTAAGTAGCGAACTCCGCTTAATCCTTAGCACTTTAATATCTATTTCGGCTCCCACTCCTGCGTACATTATGCATCAGATCGATTCTAGAAGCGGCGCCTTGCTCTACCTATTTATTTTTAACACGAAGCTTAAAGCGGCGGCTGTGGCTTTTCTGAAAATCGATAGGGTTCGCCTCACCCGGCCTCAGACTGGTCGCTTCTTTCCCTATTCATAAGCTAACCCTTCGCACGTTATGCATATGAAAATATAGATTTTCTGGAATCATATCACCGTTGCAATGATGTACCCCAACAGCAATAGGTATACCTTTCCGCGTTGGTAAAAGCACATAGCGTAATTACACGGAACGTAGTTTTGATTCGGTCTAAATGAGGAAGTTCAATTGCGATAAAGCTTCGATAATGCTTGAGGCCTTGTCTAACCTAATCTCTGTTGACAATTCTCGCAAGCTATCACCTTGAATGTGCCGCTGACACGGCCACGGCATCGCGCGTAACGCTCTTAGTGTATAATACATCTCACCCCGACATCATTACTAGCAATCCAAGCTATTTTACACGGGACTGCTATGGCAATAAGTAATAGTGAAGGCGATTCCGCATTGTTCTTGCCTTGATATTTTTGATTTACAACCTAACCGCCCCCTTGTCGCTGTAACAAAACCTCGCACGCCACGGTGCAACCCTTTCCTACCCCAGGGAACGCTACGCACAATAGAGCCTCGAATAACAAACAGGGAAACACATTCTGATTCCAAGAATGCTGTTGTTCTCATTGTCATAACATCACGATCGCATTTAGTGTAAATTAAGCGCAAATATTCAACAATGAAAACCATTTTTCTCAGGGGCGGAATATCTCTCGTGAATTTTGCACGCAGTAATAAGCGAGAGCCTACTTATAAGAAAACCTTCGGGGGTTTTGGGATCATGCCAGATAACGAACCGGGAGACAAAAAGCGAAATGGGACGGCCATATTTTCTTGACGTCAGATGATGACTTCGCAACGGATCTCGTAGCGACCACTCAAATGAGAATTTCCTCAACGGAGTTTTTAATCTTGGCGTGTTTTGTAGCAGGCGTTGCGGCCGGGCTTTTAGTCCTGTCGAAGTATCGTTTTATTCATATAACGGGGGTCGGTGTGGAAGTAAAAAGGCTGCGTTAGTCCGCAACTCCCGCTTCCGCTGCCATTTAGGCGTCCTCCATCCCCGATTGGTTCAATACATTTAACCTCAAAACTCAGGGCTTTGCTCGTTCACTCAATGCAGCGACCTGCTATTGAATTTGGTTGGCTATTGAACGGCAATACGTATAAATAGGGCTTTCTAGTCCACAGTTAAACGACTTGGCCTCACTGAAGTGATTAATGGTCGGAGTTTCAGCAAATGGTTTATGAAATGGATTCAACCAACAACAACTAGATCGTTCGATCGCCGTTATTGCTTTTTGAATGTTTTACTCGGACAAAGCGAAATTGCAGTTTTCAAGGTGTTATGGGGGGAAAAACTTTTTGATGCCTATAGTATTTTATGAGTTTTATTTACTTTATCTTTACAGGATTTCGATCCTGTAATTTACGCGTCTCGTACAAAGGTAAACAAATAAGTAGGTGTATAGTTGGATAGTCAGCAAGCATCGATGCGTCGAGGTCCGGACCGCGGGATGTGACCCGAGCGGCGCGGATCGATCGCGCCCGTGACGTCACCGCCTTAGCCTTCGCGCTCCCGTCTCCGGAGACGAATCAGCGACCACTATAACGCTCACACAACGGTTCAAGACTATTACACAGCTATCACAGCTTTAGGATGACTGCCGGACGATGCCTTCCCTGAATAATAAAAATTGTTTACCTACATTGTCATTGAAAACGGGTGTAAACAGGCCTAATTGTTCTTTAGATCTCCATATCCCATTTACGCGTTAGGAATACCTATATAAAACAAACAAGAAGATATACCCATTATGAAATTGTTCTATCGACTATGCCAATCGATTTCAAGGTAAGTTAAGTAGAAATTGCTACAGCAAAATTAAATAGAAACCCGAAGTAATCTCTGATACACACTTGCTTTATAAATGAATCTTAACGTTCCATATCTCGCGGAGACAAGACGTTATTACTCAAAGCCATTAGAGCCGATTGCATCTTCGTCATGGCTCGGTTTCATCGAGTTTAGCTGCATCGGCTTTGTCGTGGAGGGCCCTCGATGGAGGGCGCTCCGGCTCCCGCGGCCCGCAGCCCCTCACGACTTCAGCTCAAGTGCACGTTGACCTAAAAGGACACGAATGACGTCACGACGCTCAAAAGCAATCGCCTTTACTTGTTTCTGGTTTATTTTTAACCTGAAGAGCTTAGAAGAGGTTTCTTTAACGCGGAATATGCTGGTGTCTCACTGAAGTTTCACCTAAATTACTCGCAGATTACCTCGGATTCTTCAATTTATACCGGGTTTGCCTGTAATAGGGGCAATAAATTGAGGGTTCGTTTCCACACCACAAACGTAGCAACATTTATTCTACTACTTTTGAAAATAACTTATTGTTAACTAAATATTAATTAATTTAGATTTTCCAAGCAAGCAATGTATTGCAAAAACTACGAAGTTTGTAGGCTGACAGTAGATGTCAAGTAGACTATTGGACGGAGTTCATTGAAAATACTATTTAGTTTGTTCGAAAAAATCCCAAATAATAAATTACATAGTTTTCAAAAGTAGTAGAACAAATGTTGCTACGTTTACAGAGTAGAAACAATCCCTAAATTTATTGCTCCTATTACAGGCAACACCCGGTATAACCCAGTAACATTCGGGACTTTGCTTATACTTACGATATTACATTTTGAACGGCTACAAAAAGGACGTACTATTTTCCTGCTGCTCGACTATTCCGTGTCTTAAAACAGACTATCCTTCATTTGTTTTCAGATTAGACTAAATGACCGTTGGTTTCCTCCCGTTTTCGTCTTCAAAGAAGTCTAAGACATTAGAAATTGAAAACCGCCGTCGTGTAATTAATAACAAGAAATAGTTAGTACATGTTCGAATATGAACATTTTTATTCTAAAGTTAAAAACGAAGAAGGTATAGGTACTTTGTACGAAGTGTAAGCCAATTTTTCTCTAAATAAGTTCGTTCCGTGTCAATTCGCCGATGTAAGGCATTCGTGTTGTTACGACCATAATGCGCATCGTCTCGAACACGCATGTTCGTGGACGCGTGTCAGCATCTAATAATGCGGTAAATGATGGCACGATATTCGTGCCAGTTTGATAATACTGATAATTTACTTTAAATTTGTAAAAACCTAAAATCTTGGTATCAAAACCCTATAGGTCTCGATACCTATTAGAAAGTTTAATTTTTTTTTGTTGGATTAGTCAACTCGCTTAATTCTGGAGAATATAGGGTTTGAGTGTTTTACATATGACAGTCCGAAATGAAGGTTATAGCAAAAAGAAACGTTTTTAGGGTTCCGTACTTCAAAAGGAAAAAACGGAATCCTTAAAGGATCACTTTTTTGTCCATCCGACCGACCGTCTGTCTGTTAAGACCCTTTAATCTTGGGAACGCGTGGAGGTTATCGAGTTGAAATTAAAACCATGTACTCAGGTCTAAGTCCGTGGAAGCTGTGAAAAAAAATCAAACTTCTGAGTTAACGTAATAGGAAGGCAAAGGACTGCACACGTATTTGCAGTTGGTAAACTACTCACGATCTATGTTTTTCAACGGCAAAGTCAAGTTTGTTACAATCACAATACAAATTTTCATTCTTAAAAGTTTGTACGGAACCCTCGGTGCGCGAGTCCGACTCGCACTTGACCGGCTTCTTATTTCAAATCTAACAAAAATATGGAAAATAAACTAATAATGACTACTAAACACAAAATAACTAACCAACCTAGTATAAACACACAGCTTCTTTTGTTGGTAGGACGCCAGTACTAGTCCACCACTGGGACACAATGAATGAACAATAAAAACTGGTAGAATACCATCGAAAGAAATCTTAAGCCTATTTATTAAGAAACGTTTTGCTCAAAATCTCCTTCAAAAGCACAACATAATATCTAGATACTTACCTTAATACCATCATTATTATGCTCCATCTGTTCAAAATGCTACGTGACAAATTAAGCTCTAAAGCGGACGCCGCCATTGGCCTTAAGCTCGTGTGCACGTAATCCAAGCCAAGGTATGGCTACACAATATGTATGACCCGATAGAGCCGATGTAGCACGCGGAGATGCTCACTGAGATTAAGTACGGAAAAAGCCTATGACATAATAATTCAACAGTGGAAAGGTAAAAACGCTTCAGAGCCATACTTAATAATGGCGATTTAGCTTAAGCGCTATATACTTACCTCCATACTTAATAGTGGCGCTTAAGCATTTTTATCTTTTAATTGCGACCGAGGTCGACTTCTAGAATTTCGTATCATTGACTAAAATAGGGCTATAATGTAAAATACAAGTGCTCCCAGCCACTTATAAAGAAGATCACCGAATGCCTTCAGTTTCATTATTACCTACTTGCATTAGTGAGATTCAAAAATCGACCCCCAGGGACCAGAGGCTAGAACGCTAACGTTGAAAACTGCATTCTTATTTCTATTTCTTCTTTTTTTTATTAATGGTGGTCCACCGCGATATTTCGTTGTGATTTCGCCAATGTCAAGTGAGTAGAGTAAAACAGTAAACAGAATAAATCAAAAGCAAAAGCCGGACCTTTTTCAATCGGCCGTCGTTCCTCCCCGAAGGCTACCGACCGTTGAAAACTGTAAAAATATTTGGAATTAACATAAAGCGCTCGGCGCAATCGTGCGGCAGCTTACGTCAATCCTATGCTTATTCGATAACGATATCGTTCGCGGAATGCATCTAGTTTGGGGCCACTAAACTCTTTTAAATCAGTCAGTTTTCATCAAACCTAGCCAAAAATCACGCTAGTTAAACTAGCTTTTTATTAATAAAACTAAAAACTAAATTAAAATTGGTTTATTCGTTTGGGAGCTACGATGCCATAGAGATACACACTTTAAACTCATATCACCCCTACTTTCGTTGGGGGTTTAAAATGCTATCGTCCATAACGACGTTGCAATTTGCGTCTTGCGTCTATTCAAACGCTTACACGTCTACATGAACGTTCTCATACATCGCCATATGTTTGAATATCCTGCGAGCCGCGCCACGCCACGCCACGCCGCTCAACGCTCTGTGTCTCCATGAGGCACTTACTTGTCCCGCTTGTGCGAGGTAGCGATTAGCTATATACTATTTTCTAAGAAAGGAACAAAAGATATAACTAGATCCCGTGTCAATAAAAGAGACACACAGCAGGCTTTTCACACTGCCGGCGAGAACTCTTTCTCCACTAGTTTGTCGAAAAAAAGATACTCCTAAAGATCCCGTGACAAAGAGACATATTATATTAATATAGTGGGACAAGTGCCTTAAAGAACCCTAACATCGTACAACCCTAAGTATCTCATTTGCAAGTTGGTTTCGAACTCTGGGACGTGTCACCATTGATACAAATACCCACCGACCATGTCACTCACAAGGAAATCGTTTATGTTTTCAGATGGAAAGTTTGATCAAAGAAATGCAAGACCAAACAACAGGAGTTCCAGTGCGGTGTCAAAAACTCTTTCTTGGTTATGTTCCTTCTTCCTTTATGGGTAAGATTATGTTATATCTATCTCGGTTAATTAGATATTGCTATCTTTTGTTTGTCAAATCGTTTGAAATTTACCTCGTCTTTAATCTAGTGTATAGTTAAATTCTCATTGCGTTTGTTGGTTGGGTCCGATATCTCAAAACGGAAAAATCTGTTTGTCAAGGAACTTTTCGCGGGGAGGCAAATACCTACTTAGGTCTTCGTTCACTTGGAAATATAAACACTAGCTTCTATGCCAATGCAATAAAAAATATGGTCATTCATACTGCATAATTTGACACTAGCAAATAAATCAAAAAGCATTGATACTCTACCTAGAACCAAGTGAAGGGAAACAATTGAAACTATTTAGATATATGATATAACACAAAAAAACTTAACGGACCCTGCGTGCACGAGTCAAACTAGCACTGGCCCAGTTTTTGAATTAATCTAGTAAGTTATGTATATGTATGTATATAAACTCTATATTGTCACACACACAAACAATTACAACACATACATATTTGCATCATCAACTCGGAATTATCGAGGCGTAACTCGTATACGAGTACTTACTTAGCATTTTAATTAGCTGCGTCTATTTTCGACAAAGTCTGAATAAGCTATTTACATAAGTTCTGAATTTCGTTTTATTAATATAACGTGTATTGGCAAGAAAAACAGCGGTGTTATAGCCGGCAGTATAAGATTTGTGTAAGGCAATTTGTGTGAGATTGTCCCTTGATATTTATTATTTTATTTATACAGGGTGGAAAACCTCTATGGGCCCTGGAGGGGAACTACCTTAAATCCTTTATTTAGCTCATTTTACTGAAAGGAAACATTCCTTATTTTTTAAAAAGAAACAAAACTGTATTTAAATATTATCTAAAATTCGTTTGTCTCACCTAGAAATCGAATCAACTAAAAATTAAAAAAATTAAACCCTCGCTATTTTATTATACGAATCAGTAGTAAACAGGACAAAATTTATTTGGCCTTACACTCATCTGTTGTACAAATACCCATGAAATTTAATATTTATTAAAGTTCTTTATTAACAATAACTAGTACAGTTGACTTGTAACAAGTAAATGCCACGTTATAATTTTCTTATCTCTCTAACATCCAAAGAAAACGTATGAAGTACAAGCTGGCTAATGTTATTTATCTCTAAGTACCTTGTTGAAGACTTTGATAAGAAAATCGTTAAATGGTAATAGTAATATATGCACAGCACAATTCTTTCTTACACTAGGCGAAAAGTTTAAAAAGGGATTGTACATGTATTTTTTAGGCAATGCGGGGCAACAAATTTGAAATTCGAACTTTCGAATTTTTAAAATCGATAAATATTGAAAGGATTCGTTAGAATTAGTACAAATTTTATTTTGTTTTGCTTTCATTACGTAATTGTGTAATACCGGCGTATCAAGAACAAATCGATTTATTAGAAGCTTACTTTTTAAACAACAAGAATTGCAATTTAGCTGTACAGTGGTACAGTGAGAGCTATCCAGGCAGACAAATACCATCAAGAAAAGTTTTGTTGCGAATGGTAAATTTTTTTGTGAATATTGGGGCTTTTCAAATAACGTTTAGAATGCCCACATCAGCAAAATCTAGACTTTTCCGATTTTGATTTTAGCGTTTTGACATACTTTGAGTGTTACCCGACAGCTTCTAGAAGGAAAGCTGCTCAAGAGATGGGCACCAGCCATACTCGTTTACTAAATATTTTGAAAAAGTATAAATACAAATGTTTTCGTGGTGGGTGATTTATGTAGAAACTACATCCGGGAGATAGTCAAAGAAGATTAGAGTTCTGTCAGAATATTCAAACAGAAATAGCCCGCAACCGTAATTTCTTAGAATACATTGTATTTCTTTTTTATGGCATTGAGAAGGCAAACGAGCACACAGGCCACCAGATGGTAAGAGGAGATTGTGACCTATAGATATTCGCATTCACAAGACTGCAAATGCGTGCCAATCCTGGGGACTAAGATGGAATGCCTCTATTTTTTTTTTTTTTTTTTTTATGTTATGGAGAAGGCACACGAGCACTCAGGCCACCTGATGGTAAGTGGAATCTGAGACCCATAGACATTTGAATTCTCAAGACTATAATCCCAAGACCTCAAATGCGTTGCCAACCCTGAGGACTAAGGTGGAATGCCTCTATGCTAGTTATTTCACCGGCTGTCTTATCCCCAAACCGGGACACAACAATGCGAACACTACTGTTTGGCGGTAGGTAAATGGATAAGATGGTGGTATGGTGGTATGGTCTGATGAAACAAATTTCAGCAATAAAAATCATTATTGGTCACTTATGAATCCATTCCGTGTTAGCGAAACAAACAATCAATACAGGATTTTCTTTAATGTTTGGTGCGGAATCAGAAGCAATTTGGTTGTTTTGGTGCACATTTATGAAGGACATCTCAATACGGCAAAATACATTTAAATATTAGACCTTTTACATAATCAATTAAACCTTCCGGAGGAGGATAAGTTTTCAACAAGACGATGCACCTGCCCAAAATAGCAGAAATTCCAGGGATTACCTTAGTAAAAATTTCAATGTCTGGATAGGTACAAAGGGGACGATTGGATGGCCTGCGAGAAGTCCAGACATGACGCATCCGGACTACTTTTTATAGGGTCATGTAAAAAAATAAATTTACTAAAGGTGTTATAATAATACTGTACAAGAACTAAGGGTTGCGGTAGAAAATGTTATTAGGAGCATACACCACAACACTTTACAGAGGGCTACACGAAATATATTTCAAAGTACCTAGTTTAAATTTATGTATCCGGAACGAGGGGATTATTTCGAGCAACTTATCAGTTAAATTCTTAAGATTATTTTGTCTCATGTCAAATGTTTCATGTTTATGTGTTCTTCGTATTGATGATAAAATAAAATTAATATTAGTCTTCACTCTTTTTTATTTCCAAGACCAAATGTTTATTAGACAAATTTTATCCTGAAAAATAATCCTACCGTTTTGTATAATAAACTAGCGAGGGTTTATTTTTAGGCATTCAGTTGGTTTGTTTTTTTTTTAAATAAGGCAATGTTTTGTTTTAGTAAAATGAGCTTACAAAGAAGTTAAGGTAGTTTCCTTCCAGGGCCCATAGATTTATTTACACACTGTGTAGGTTTACCGTCATGTCAGATCCCATTATGG
Source organism: Acleris holmiana (assembly GCA_949316455.1). Taxonomy (NCBI): domain Eukaryota; kingdom Metazoa; phylum Arthropoda; class Insecta; order Lepidoptera; family Tortricidae; genus Acleris; species Acleris holmiana. The sequence goes on along the minus strand of CASGFW010000129.1, from coordinate 19,597 downwards.
GGTGTGCCGCAAAACCTCCTATTGAAGTCTTGGCAGTCGGGTCGCGATAGCATGCCTATGTCTGATTATAAAATCAATAACCAGCTCATGTTTAATGTCCGCCGGAGGACAATGACTCCTGCCAATTCTTGCTCTATACATGCTGTCTATCGATGGCCTCACTACCTATTAAGCAGTTGTACTAATTTTTATTTCTTTGTTTTATTCGTTGAGCTTCGCAATATTCGACATTGCTTTTAAAGTAATATTATAATTTATAACATAATTAATAAAGTTCGGTTATTTATTATTCTTCTTCAAAAGCACGTGATTATGGAGTAATGATGGTAAATTGGTTCGTTTGGATTTGTTTACATCTTTGACCATTTCTATTGACGCTGACTTTAGGTTAATGTGGGCTGATTTGATGGTTGTAATATTAATGGAGCGTGTTGTCTTGTAATTAATTCTTTTAAGAAATTAGCTTTTTGTGAGACTTAACAATGTGAAGGTTAATTGTTTACCAATTAGCCGGTCTTTAGGTAGGTCGACAGTTAGGAGAAACATCCTCATTTTTGTTAAAAATGCTTTGCCTTTTAAAAGCGTCGAAACACATCACCGCCACCGATTAAGCACTACTTCATATTTATTCACAATAGAATAATAACTGTCACATTCGCATACGTCTCCAATAACTACATACAGTCGAAGTAGGTTAACATTTTAGTACCTGTCATATGGCAGTTACGTATTTATTTATTTAGTTATTGATCGTATAAATAACACTAACAGCAAAGCCACACACAGGTATTAAAGTAAGTGTTATTTGTATTTAGTATATACTAGCAGCTGCGATAAGGTACTAAAATGTTCAGCTACTTCTTAATTGGACCGATACATGATACTGAATAATATTTGTCGAAATGTTCTTTCTTATTCTCGTTATTTATTAGTTACTTAAAAATGATACCAAATTAAATTGTATTCAATGTATAATTTTGACTTCGTTTACGGCGAAAACGTGTGCAAATATCGTTCATTTATTCTACTCTGAAAAAAGGTGTAACCAATACACATATACGCGAGAAGAGTTGTCGGTCCGTCGCCTGACTAATAAAATAATATAAATAATAATGTTTAAAACGTGTGACTAACATTTTTCATATTTTTATAGGTACTAAATATAACCCCCCTACTAACAAAGACCATACGTTTACGGGTATGTCCATTTCCTATATAATATTTTATTGTGTTGCCAGTTTGCTCGCGGCCCTCGCTCACACTCATCATTAGTTAGGTACTTTTTTTGAGTGTTGCCTATAATAAAGATGGACCAACTCTAGATTGGACATTGGGTATCATGTGAGTACCTACGACGGAAACTAAAATAAATTTATCGATTTTCATTAAAGGCCGCTCTATTTGTTGTCTGTTAAACTCTCTTATATTATCAATAAAATGTAATTCCGTCATAGGGTAAATCGTCAATAACTGGCCACCTAAGAAAATTTATTTTCAAAGGACTGGGGGGTTATCATGAACTAGCTCTGCAGTTCATTTTACGGTCAGCGTAAAGGACAGAGCTATGGCAGTTATATAGCTCTATCCTTTTCTCTGAGCGTAAATAGAACTGCAAAGCTAGCTCATGATAACCCCCCTGCTCGGAAATATGAACATCTGTTTTGGGCGGAAAACAAAACATATGACAGACCGTTTTCATAAAAATATCCTTCTTGGCCTATTTGGCCTATTTTCACACTAATTACCTACGTAAATAATATATAAAAGAATTGTTTTAAATCCTCGCAGTAATTGATAAAAGGACTAGGTAGGTCTGCCTTGGCGAAAAGTGAAATTTGTAGACTCTATATGACTAGTCCATAAATTGCTTATTTTCTACCCTCGGCAACAATATGCTACTAGTTCCTAGCCATCAATTTTGTATGTATACTGACGCCGTTAGTAAAGAAACTTTGGCAGTCCGGGTAATAATTCTGGATCTAGGTATTCTACCTTAATCGCAGTAATATCTGCATATCTACTTGCTGTACACATATCTGTCTGCTGCTGTAGCGGCCAGTTACCAGAGAAGTGGCCAGTAAAAGGCGATTTACCCGCAAAATGTTTATTGTAACGGACGTGTGATATAAAAAAAGCGATTTTACAAAGCACTGTGAGCCTAGACATGGTGTATTCTGTGAACGTTAACGACGGCAGAAATCAAAAAGTATGTGTACGTCAATGCGGTGCGCGAGTGGACGCAAGCGAACTGGCAACAAAAAAGTTGCTTCAGAGCTGTGTAGATTTAAATCGAGAGCTGGATTAAAAGTATTAAATTTTAAATCACCCTGGAATAGAAATCAGTAGTTTGCAAGCATTATCGCCTAAATTCAAGCGCTTTACTTCACCTCGCTCGTTCAGGCCCCCTGTTCTAATAGGTAAAATCATATTGTTTTGTACATGTTATGGTATTGTTTTGTTTAATTCAGCCGCCATTACTGTCAAATAATAAGAGCTACCGTAGCGTTGATAATACGATGACATGTCAAAAGCAACATGATTTCGCCAAGTTGTAAAGAGCCCCGGGCACGTATTATGGTCGCCTTTGTCGCTGTGGATAAAGCATCTGTCACTCTCGCACTTACCCACTGGTAAGAAAGAGACAGTTATTTTATCCAAGTTTATCCACATCGATAAACACAACCATAATAGGCCCGCTGGACGAGCGTATTTGTTTTGATGGGTTAAGTATGTAGACTAAAATCATACTCATGTTACATTGTTATGTTTCAGGTTACGATCTAGTAGAATGGATAGTGGACCGGTTTGGTTTAGAAATTTCTAACAATGGTGAGTACTGTCTACTGTACCAAGCATTTTAAGGGGGGTTTATAAACAAGGGTCGAGGATTTGGTGCCGATGAAGTCAAAATAACAAAATATCCTGCTATTAAAGAGCACTCTGTGTAGAAAATTATTTAAATTATTTATTAATTAATTAATTTATAAGTACACTGGTAAACATCTTAGCCTGATTTTGCAAAATATGGTTACAGAATTACCAACAAGTGTTTTTAGGCGTGATGGTATTATATTTATTTATCTGTATTCTCTACCAGGCACCACTGCCGATTGAGTCAATATTCTTTTATGTAAGCCATTTTGGAAAGTATATTTCAAAATAATAATGCCTGAATTGTACTCCGACCTATTTAATTATACAAATTATTAGTGCTACACAAAAACAATGTTTTTTTAATAATAATATTAGGTACTCTATGATTTTTGCTACTGTCCAACTCAATGTTTATATTGATGAACTCAGAAAGTTTAAAAAGAGTTTATGCAGAACCGATTCCGCGATACTCAGACCAAATATCAATACTCCACTACTTTGTCTTTCATTTTCAATCATGGCATGACGTCAATTTGCAATATAGGTATGCAAATTGACGTCATCGGCACCATCGACCTATGTTTATAAGCATATGAAGATAGCGTCATGTAATTGCTTCACTAAACTTGACGTTCGGTTCACTTCGCCATTTCGTCTTTGGTTTCGTTGACGAACGTGAGGTGAATATAGTTAATTTGAAGGTCAATTACTTCTTCGACAAAATAGCCATTAAGAAATGCACGCAAATATTGTTCGTATACTCTGACGATAAAGGTTAAACACGTCGGTTAACGAAGAATTAATTGTTCACGAGAATCGCAAAGCTTTTGTGGCCAAACAGATGATAGTTTCAATGATAAATATCAATAAGTACACAAAATTCCCACCACAGCAAATATCCAGTCGTTTAAATCACTGTTCTCTCGAGAACTGTCCAATTTGGACGCTAAATTTAAGATGTCAATGCTGGCTCTATCTGCTTTTCGTCCCATTCTATAACAAAGTAATTAAAAAACGTTAAAGGTAATTGACATATCCAATCCTATAATAGTATAACGATATAAGATAATCCTAGTTTTAGTCCTAAGTTCAATGCCGGGATTCTACACGATAAAACCATATTGCTTTTGACATGTTATCGTATTGTCAACATTACGGTGGCTCTTATTTACTTGTCAGTAATGGCGGCCGAGTTAACCAATAGAACAATGGCGTAGTTGAGTTTGAAATATTTTGTTCTTGTCAATGGATATTTCATGAAATACGTTACATGTTATTTGCTTATTACAGTCTTTGTTAATGTTAACGTTTCGTTGGTTCCAGTTGAAGCAGTAAATATAGCCAACCAACTCTGCCAATACGGCTACGTGTTTCCTGTCAGCGATTCTAAAAGCCTTACGTTCAGGGAGGACTCTACTCTATATAGATTTCAAGTAAGTACTTCTTTCAATTATAAATCACGGTCACGGTCAAGAAAATATGAAAGATAGAGCGCGTATACATACTAACTCGTATTTACGAAAAAAATATTTTACTGCTACCAAGTTAGTGAATAAATGTATTTCTTCTTCTTCTTCTAAAATAATGAATATAAATAAAGAATGAGTTGCAGCAATATCGAGCATCTCTTGACTATTATAGCCTCTGTCTTTTACGACAAAGGCTACCTTAATGAATTATCGCCAAGGTTTCTGCTACTTCCGTTAATCATTGACGTCGACATTAAGAGTTAAGACAGCTTGAAGGCATTGCAACATGATTGCAACCCACTTATGAGCACAATTTAAAAATGTTCTAAGACTTCTTTAAGCGTTCAGTGGCGGCGCCATTACTACTTAGGTACATATATTATTGTGCTTTCTAATAATACAATACAATACAATACAAATACTCTTTATTGAACACCAAAAATAAAAAATAAAAACAGAACATGGAACAGTACATTTAAATCATAGGTATACAACAGGCGGTCTTACCGCTAAATAGCGATCTCTTCCAGACAACCTTGTAAGAGAAATAACTGAGGACACATATTCATGGCAGGGGGTGTAAACTAATTCGTTTAGAACTCAAACTAAATAACTACACGAAACAATTAAATTATTTCAATTTTGAAATTAGAACTATTTATAAATATACTAAATATAAATACATAAAATAAATAATTGAATAAATACATACTAAATACATATAATTATACATCTATATAATATATACATACATACATCCTCCAAAAACAGCCAAACAATGACAACAGACGAAGCATGAGATATAACAAAGAAAAAAAAGTAAGGGAGATAATAGAAAAACTACGGAAGTGACAGAAAATGATCCTTTAGCTTGCTTTTAAAAATGGCAACAGACTTAGCACGTCGTACCTCCACAGGCAAAGCATTCCATAACCTTATCGCCTTGATGGTAAAAGAATTTGTGTAAAATTTAGAGGAAGAAAAAGGAACTGACAGGAGAAGGTTTTGGGACGCTCTAATAGATTTAAAATAATTGAACCGCTCTTTTAGGTAGCGCGGGGTTGCAGGGTTGAAAAGAATGCTGAAGAGGAGATTTAAAATGTGAAAGTTACGACGAGCACGGATTGTGAGCCACTTGAGCTGATTGCGAAAAACGGAGACGTGGTCATACTTGCGTAACCCAAATATGAACCGTATGCACAAATTCTGAATACGCTCAAGCTTATCTAGTTGCTCCTCAGTGAGATCCAAATAGCACACGTCAGCATAATCTAGAATAGGAAGCAGTAAACTTTGAGCAAGCGCAATTTTCGTGGCAAGAGGCAGAAAGTTCTGAAGCCGTCTGAGAGAACCTACAGCTGCAAACATCTTCCTGCTAGTCTCACTAACTTGAGGTGCCCATGACAAAGTGCGGTCCATGATGACACCCAGATTCTTAACCTGGAGAGAGTAAGGTATCAGAACACCGTCGAAAAAAACTGGGGGAAGATTCACAAAGTTGACTCTAGAAATTAGTTGGGAGCTGCCAATGACGATCACTTGAGTTTTAGAAGGGTTTACTTTTAGCCCAAACGCATTGCTCCAACTCAAAATTCGTTTCAAATCTTCATTGACAGCGTCAACCACAGAAAAAAGATCGTCAAGCGTACCCTGAGTATAAATTTGAAGGTCGTCAGCATAAAGGTGATAAGAAGAGAGAAGGTTTTGTGTAATGGAATTAATAAAGATAGAAAAAAGAAGCGGAGACAGCACGCCACCTTGCGGAACGCCGGCCAGCGTGCTGCACCATGAAGATCGAGAATCACCTATCTTTATTCGCTGCCGACGACCCATTAAGTAGCTATGAAACCATTCAATTACCGCAGGAGATATGTTAAGGGAGCGTAGAATTCCAAGCATTATGTCAAAATCAACGCTATTAAAAGCATTACTAAAGTCTAGCAGTGTCAAAATCGTTAGTTTCCTGCTATCCATGCCAGCGCGAATGTCGTCCGTGATTTTGACAAGAGCAGTAGCCGTACTATGACCAGGACGGAAACCGGACTGAAAGGGGTTAAGGAGATCATATCTGTTTAAGTAGGACGACAATTGCTGATGAACAAGACGCTCCAGGATCTTAGATAAGAAAGGAAGAATGGATATGGGACGATAATCAGAAAAGGAAGCGGGATTAGGTTTTTTGGGAAGAGGGACAACTTCAGCATCCTTCCATAACGAAGGAAACTCATTACTTATAATGGACCTATTAAGGATACTAGAGATGATAGGAACGAGAAGGTCAAGCAAAGGGAGGATCATATTACGGCTAATGCTATCAACACCAACTGCGTTGGAACTGATGGATAGTATGCTCCTCTTAACATCACTGTCAGAGAATTGAGAAAAGGAAAAAGATGAAGTATCAGGAGTTGATAAGTTAGAAAGAAATTTTAGAGTATTGGCTTTAGCCGGACCATCAAATAAGGTAGAAGAAGAGAAATGCCGATTCAGCTGATTGATTTCAATATCTTTACTATCAGAATTTACTTGAGATTTTCCAACTCCTATAGATTTAAGAAACTTCCACACTTTAGCAGGATCCCCATTTTCCACAGATTTATGTATATGACGAGTTTGTGCATCACGACATATCGTGCCACAGCGGTTACGCAAGGTGTGGTACTTGAACTTATTTTCTTCCGATGAGTCAACTTTGTATCTAGATTTAGCAACATTCTTTTTGTGAATCAGGGCTCTAATTTCATCAGTAAGCCAAGGAGCAGGAAGATGCTTGATTTTGACAGGCCGAACCGGAGCATGGACATCATATAACTGAGTAAGTTGGGAGTTAAACAATGCGACTTGCTCGTCCACGGTATTAGCGTTAGTAATAACACTCCAGTCAACCTTAACTGCGTCCTCACGGAGACTGTCTGCATCCAACCTACTAAAATTGCGCTGGAGGAGAATTTTGGGCCTAGACTTAGGGGGACGGACTTTATAAGATAGGTAAATTAAGTCATGATATGAGAAGGCGTCCGCAGAGTATTGACCGTACTTAGCAACAAGAGTAGAAGAAGAAGTTAAAGCAAGATCTAAGAGTGATGGGGAACAATTGGGAGAACAATGAGTGGCGTTAGAAGGAAGAATACTCATGTTGCAAGCAGTGACGAGAGAAATGAGTGATTTAGAACGATGGTCATTTTTAAGAAGGCAAGTGTTGAAATCACCCATTAAGATATGGTGGCTAAAAGAAGGCATGAGATTTTCGAGAAGCTTTTCAAGGGATTCAAAGTAATTAACATGTAATGAAGGGGAATAAAATACTCCAAGCAGAAGTTTAGAGTGGGAAAAAGTTAAGCTGAGAAAAATATACTCTGCGGCGTCACAAGAGTTTTGCGCTGACGTACTTACAATCGTGAAAGGAATATGAGAACGAAGGTAAATGGCAACCCCGCCACCACCTCTTCCAGTACGATCGTTGCGAATCAAATTAAAACCTGGTAGAGAATAGGAAGAAGTCGATAAACAAGGTTTAAGCCACGACTCTGAAATTAAAATTGCGTGAATGTTTTTTAGGTCAAACGTTAGTATCATGTCATTAAAATGAGCAGGAATGCTTTGAGCGTTTATATGAACGACATTAAATTTTTTAGAAACATCAGAAAATTGAGCATCTAGTAATTCATGGAGAGAAAGAGGGAGACTATGAAAACTATCATCACTTACCGAGCTAGAAGAAAAAGAAACGTAATTATTACTATCATTACTATCAGTCCGGCTGGATGTAGACATATGTATAATTATTTATATAAAAAAATATATATGTTTATAGATATAAATAAAAAATAATTAAAAAGTAGGTTACTAAATATATTTAAACTGTACTTTAGTAAACACTACCTGCCAGCAGTAAAACAAAGAGAAGAACTAACATCATAGTACCAAAAGTTCAACTAAATTAATAATTAAACATTTTTAACGAATAACGGAACGCAACTTAAAGACGGCAACACTGAACAGACACGAAAGTGTCAGTGAGAAACGTCATGTTGTAGTGACAGTCAGTGTGACCAGATTTAGCAGAATTCTGCGATTTTGGCAGAATTTGAACCCCATTTTGATACTTAGCAGATTATACTGCAGAATATAAAAAGTTAGCAGATTTTGGCAGAATTTAATAAAACTTTAGCAGCAAAAAGGATTTTTAACTAGCCGAGTTTAATTTGAATATGTGCTCAACAAAATAACTACTGTTTTTATTTTAATTTATGTCACAATTTTTTCGTTGTACTGACAACACTAGTACTTTTAGGGGAGTTCCCCAAACATGTATATTCTCTCCCGAGTAACAAGGACGCGTCAATTTCTTCGTAAATCGTAGTAGTAGTTTATACTGTGCGAGTGCGGACGTAACAATGAAAAGAAAATACGAGCAAAAATGCCCATGTCAAACACGGCGTGTGAGAGAATATTTTCTCAAGTAAACAACATAAAACTGAATTGAGAAATAGATTTAAAAACGAACACGTTTCTGCCATACTGCACGTGAAGCAAGCTGTGAGAGCAGGATGGGTGTGTGAATTAAACACCTTCCAAAAATATGTTAGACTATATAAAAATGTAAGTAGATGTTAATATGCCAAATTAATAGGTTAGATTAGGTTATCTGAGTTATGATTATTAATAAAAGAAATATACTTAAATTGTGATTATTATTAATAATAAAAAACAATCGGTCATGAGTCGTGAGCGTTTTTATTTTATATATTTTCATACAAAATTTGAATTCAATCGTTAGCAGAATTTAGCAGAATTTACCCGAGCAGCTAGCATTATGCTCAATTTAAATCTGGTCACACTGGTGACAGTTGACTGATAACATTAAACTGCCAAATCGATCGCTCAATAAAAGCAATTAAAGGCATACCGTACTAAAAAATATATCATGCAACCAAAAACAAAAGGTGTAATAACATACGTACAATACTGCAAAATCACGAAGCACGAAGATGAACAACAACACAACAACAACATTACAACTATAACCACTACACAAATAAGTCGCTAATTATAGAGCAAAGTTAGTAAGCTTAAGCCGACGGCTTCACTATATTTCTCCTAGACTTTTTGACCGGCAGCACACTCTGCAAGGCACCACTGGCACCGGCACGAGGGGTCGAGGCAGTAGGGGCCGCTGGCACAACCGGGATGGCGCTGACCTCCGCGAGCTAGATAACGCGGTGCCGTACACCGCCTGCGCCCAGAATATGCACCACTCCGTCTCGCGTCCAACAGCTCCGGACTCCGAAGCGTTCACGGGCTGCCATGAAAGCATTGTGGCGACTCTTCGTCAAAAACTCGGATACCGTGATACCCGTGCCCTTCAGTGCCGTCTTGCCAAACCATACCTCGTCCCGATTCTTGATGTCACGAAACTTGACAAGGATGGCTCTAGGCTTATCACCACGGGGCCGACCAGAGCGGTGACAGTGCGCAATCTCACCAGCATTCTCCCTCTTGAGATGTTTATGAAGCGTCACACTAACAAGAGCTGTGGTGTCCTCACTGTCAGATTCAGCAACACCATGCAATAGCAGCATCTTGCGGCGAGAGCGCATATCAAGAAAGTCTACCTGATGAGCCAGTGTCTCCACTTGTTTCTGCAGAATGCTCAGCGCTTTCATCATGAAGCTTTTGAACTCTGCAAATTCTACCGCAATTGAAGCCACAGAAGGGTTACTAGCACCAGCCCTATCAAGGCTGCCCTGAAATTCAGCCATCTTCGCAGTAAACAAAGTAGCAAGCTCGGCAACAGATGTCTTCATCTCAGATTGTGACATTTTGAGGTTAAATTATCAGTGAAGTGACAAAATATGTTGAAACTTTCAGGAAATGTAAAAATTACTGCTGGTAGGTTATTTAAATCAATTTACCATTTACATTACTGGTTTTTTTTCAAAAATATTGGCTAATTTAATTTTAAAGAAATAAAAATGTTTGAGACAATGTTTACTTTTTTTATCCACCTACCCGAAAAAATAATCTAAATTACTATCTTGAAATCGAAGAATGACTTTTGTTATACACATGAATGTTATAAAAAATCATATCATATACCCTATCAATTGTGTATTCATTTGTACAACACTAAACCCAATAAATAGCAATAATGACACCAATGGACGCACGGTGTATCTTGATTTTTTTTGCACTTAATTGGTCGCAATGCCTTTGAGCCGTCTTGACTCATGTCAACCTCGATAACTATCAGCGGACCTAGCAGAATTCTCAGAGATAATTCATAATATCAGAAAGATAATGAAGAATAAGCTAAGTATACATAGTTAATCCTTGTACCACTCTCGCCAGGTCTGCTAAGTGAGCTTAAAAGTTACCTGGTGATCGAACCAGTAATGGACAAGGTCCAATGATGGGCACTTGACTCTTATTTTACAGACAATAAAGGTTATTCATTTGTTTTACAACAATCAATTTATAACCTTATGATCTTTGAATTAAGAGTAAAGTGTCCATTATTGGTACCTGTCAGCTTAAAGTGTCCAACACTGGTGCGATCACCCAAGCGTAATTTGTCAAATAATGATAATGATGCCCTCGTCGTCAGTTCACTACCAAACTTAGGCCTCTCCTATTGCACGCCACTCAGCTGTTCTCCAATCACTACCAGCAACCCTTAAAGCGATTGAATAATTTTTTGATTTATCTTCCCAGAGTCCATACTACTGGCCATGGCAGCCGCCCCGGGTGGGGGGCTCCACGCCTATCGTGGGCCCCGAAAACGTGGAGTACGCTATCTATCTGGTGAAGCGGAGCCTGCGCAACAAGCAGCGCCATGGGTTAGATGACCACGAGCTCGAGGCGCTCGCGAACCTCAAGAAGAACCTCGCGGCGAAGTGGGACTTCATTACCATGCAGGCAGAAGAACAGGTCAGATTTTTTTGGACGATAGCCATTCGCAGCCATTAATTTGGCAATATGCTCATATCGGAGCGTAGGACTGTAAGTGCCGTTTAACATTGGTTCACCAATTCACTACGTCTTAATAAATTTATGAACTCACGTTTGAATAGCTGTGACGCTGATGAGTGATCTAGAAAATCAAATTGGGTGGGAATGTAAGATGTTTTTACACTCCCACTCAGCCGCACCAGCCGCAGTGGCACCGTATTGCACTAGTGTAATAACCGCTACAAAAACTACAATTTATTGTTTGTTGGGTGTTTAAAAAGATAAGGAATAGGATAAAGTTCTTGGCAAACTTCTTTAAAAACGAGTGAAACGACCTTGACTGTGCCATACAATACATGCGCGAACTTTCCCCGACTGCATCAATACATTCTCAACAAGTTTGCCAATAAACAAAATGGTTTACGTATCGTATACGTGTATAGCGTCTACTTATCACGAAACCCAATTCTTTTATATCTGAATTGAAACATCTCGTTTTACATGATTACACTGTTGAATTGCCACTAAGATATTTAAATTACCATAACCCTCAACATTTTAGGTGCGTCTTGCTAAAGAGCGCAAGAAAGGCGACAAGATAGTGAGCGACAGCCAGGAGCGGGCGTACTGGCGCGTGGCGCGGCCGCAGCCCGGCATGCCGTGCCCGCAGGAGCCCTGCCCGGTTCCGGTGCGCACGCGCGTGCCGCGCCCCAAGAAGAGGACCATTCAGCAAATCACGAGGGAGGTCAGTATACTATTGCCCAATGGACTAGCTGGGCCAAATAGGACATCAGTTATGAGAGGTACGCCAATGTTTAAAAAAGAAACCTTAAAACATTTAAAGCCAGAAAGAGCCTAGAATTTAACCGAGAAATGTTTAAATATTATCGTTCCCATGTCAAAGAGTTGGCGATAATATAATACGAACGATATACCTATTAGGAGAGTCGAGAAAAACATCACTGGTGACACTTCCGCTTTCTGTCAATGAAAGAAAGAAGGATAGGAGCAATTGTAATGAGTGCTATGATGGGTCTGTAAGAGGATAGGATGCGGATCAGGCCTTTGCGTAATATTTTTAGTTCCATATTCCTAGCCCCTCGGTTAGGAACATGGAACTACGCCTAAGTGACAATGATGGCGCCTAAATACTTAAATTGGACAATAGCATTTAATAGTAAAATTGAAAAGGACTTACGACAAGCTGTGCAAGGATTTCAAATGATGGCATCACTAGATCCTGATTCTGTACCCCAAACTTGGTTAAAGACTGTTGGGACATTGGAAGTCCAACTTTTGCGTATTTACAATCTTTACCTTAATACGTCTACGTATCCCAACAAATGGATAATTAAATAATAGGGCCAGCCTAATACCAAAACAAAATTAGACGCCCGATGTAACTAAGTCATAGACTATACCTGCCCATAGCTATTCAGTCAGTAAGGTAAGGTTGTCCATTATTTGTAGAGCTATCAACAGACCGGCATATCCTCATTTACTTGATTCTCAAGGGTTCCTGTGTGCCCGCTCTACTGTGACGAACCACATCCACTCACAAGAAAGACAAGTTGACACATCATATTTTAACTTTCGAAAAGCATTCAATCTCGTAGATAACGATGTCTTGCTGCAGAAACTGTCTATGCTTAGCTTTACACCTGAGCTTTTGAATTCTGCAAGTTGTCTAAAGAACTACGGTTCTCGAGCAATCCGTTTAGTTTGCTGGACACCAGTCTCAAGAGTACTACACGAGATCTGGAGTAAGCCAAGGGAGTACTTTGGGGCTTCTTCTCCACTTCTAATGTTTACCGAAGATCATACCAGAGACTTCTTATTCTTCTTCAGAGGGATGTTGATGCTGTTGCAGAGTAGAGTGAAGCTTATCAAATAGTTTATTTTACAATACTGACAAATGTTATACCTTCTTTAGGTCTCGCGAGCCCGTGAATTATTTTTTTGTCGAAAAATTGGGAGTCTCTCTACATAATACCTTTGAGATTCATGACCGAATAGTGGCGGTTTGTAAGAAAGCCACTAAATATAATTTTACAACGCTTTGCAAGCGTATATTAGGCAGATATTTATTTAAAGGAAAGTATGGTCGATCTCTACGCTTTAGAGTTTAGGCGTAAGTAAACGTCTTTTTCTCATCCTCTATGGTTCGATGCTGAGAGGGTTGCTTTACTGTTTATCTATACTACAGACAATGCGCATTTCTGTCCCTCAACGTTTCATGCGAATAGGAGTGCGACGGTGACTCAGACTATTCGCTTTTCCCGCGGGAATTTGCGACGATACCCTTAATTCTCCTACACCGAGAGCTTTAATCCTCTTAACTGGTCTTCTAAAAAAGGTACTGATATTTTTGCGAATAACTGTCATGTGTATCTGCGCAAAACATATTTATTTTTAAGTTTATCAGTAGTATTGAGTCTAAATTTAATATTTAATGTAAATTCATCGTGTTCTTGGATAAATAAATTTAGTAATTAAGTAAGAATAGTATTCCGACGAAAAGTTCAGGTTCCAATAGATATGTAGTGCCTCTTCTCACAATCTGTATGTATTCACCCTAAAAGTAAACTATACTTCTAGCACTTTCAAATTACCAAGTAGTAGAAGAGTAAGTTACCCATTAATTAGCAAGTAAACCTTAGTTCTTCTCTGTCTTCCCAGCATCACCTATTAACCTATCTTTCTGGTTTCTCCTTCTAGATCGAACATCTAAAAACAAGCCTGGACCGTACGCGAGTGAAGACGTCTATTGCCCTTGAGGCCCTTTTGGCTTACTCGGAGACCTTCGCTCCCTACGATCCCTGGCTCACCCCGCCGCAGCCCTCCAACCCTTGGATTAGCGACGACACACTATTTTGGCAAATCAACAGCCCCATGTGAGTGTGCTGAGTGAAAATGTCTTGAGGCTATGGGTGTATCTAAAGCTCTATAACACTTTAAACATATTATTACAAGTTTTTGAACCTGTCACTAAAGGTACACTGGTAAACATCTTAGCCTACTTCTGCAAAATGTGGTTACAGAATTATCAACAAGTTTAGATTTGTTGGTATTTCTGTAGCTCTGCCTACCCCACTCTGGGAATTAAGGCGTGATGTTATGTATGTGTATGTATGTACAAGTTTTTGAAATCTCGCTGAAAAAAAATATGCGGAAATACTGTCGATCAAAACGGTTGTCTTGACCCATAGTGTTTTTTCTGTAAAGTTCTGAAGTCTATATTTATTTAACCTTAGTAACTTACTGAATCTCCTCCTGCCTTATATTCACTCCAAAGCAGACATAATAATATGTAGATATTTTCTAATTACTTTTAAGTAATTCGACAATTGAATTGTGGTCGGTTGTGACGTTCGTTCTCATGGGATTTATTTTCTACTTTAGAGCACTCGATTTCCCATAAATCGACTCGCAGGCAGGCGTATTTTTAAAGACCTTAATTTGCCATGAGCCAATAATGAATTACTACTCAATATGTAACTGGGCAACTAATCTCACCTAACAACTTTCTTGCGCAGAGTGGAAGTGCCAAGTGAGAAGCGAGTACAGCGGTGGGCGATTAGCATCGAGGAACTGGTGTTGGACCCAACAGGTCTCCAGGAGTTCACCAGTTTCCTGCGCAAAGAGTACTCGCATGAAAACATCCGATTCTGGACGGCAGTCATGGACCTACGGCGGAGCAGCACCAAACAGATCCCGAAAAAACTTGATGATATTTATGAGTAAGTGTTTGTGTAGATTAGGAATGTATCCTGACTAAAAGTAAGAATTAACAGCGAAAAATTAAGCCATTGCTCTTTTGCCATTATCCCGATACCCGTCCATAGCGCCTTGATCAAAGTTGACCTCAAAAGAGCGTTCTCACGACTTTGCTGTGAAGGTAGTTTCGTTTACAGTACCTAATGAACAAAACTATACGTATATGCCTTTGATTCGCCATCAATTATACCACCGCCAAAAAGTTATAACCAAGTAAAGGGTGTCCCAAAATTTACGTAAGATTTACCAAACGAATACTATGGTAAATCTTGCGTACAGTTTGGGACACCCGTTACAATAATTCGTAACCAACGACACCCTCGCGTCAAGTTGAAACCAAAGATTACAAACATATTTCCTATATATTAGCTTTTATATGTTTCCAGAGAGTTTTTAAAACCCGGAGCTCCCTGTGAGATTAACATTGACGGCGCGACGGCTGAGAAGGTGGCCGAAGGCCGCAAGTCCGGGTCTCGGTATGCCTTCGACCACGCCGCGGAGCACATCTACTCGCTGCTACTCAAGAAGGACTGCTACCCGCGCTTCATACGCTCAGACCACTTCCAGAGACTGCTTACTGAGGGAAAGAACGTGCATCAGAAGAAAAAGTAAGATAATTAGGCTTTATACTCAAAGCCTTTTTAATTCTCGACAAAAGGAGGAGTATTATATATTAAGAGTTTTACGTGTGTAATTATCTGTGCATCTGTGTCTGTATGTAGCATCATAACTCCTAAATGGATGGACAGATTAAGACGGCGTGTTGTTTAAAGAAAGCTAGTTAAATCAGGGTAGGTTTTAGCTAGGTTTCAAGAAAATCTGTTGGGCTGTTTAAAAGATATCAGCTTTGAGGGAAGATGGCCATTTTATCGGTTTTTATCTAATTAATAGTTATTGTAGCATAGAGAAGGCAAACAAGGCTTACCGAGTACAAAGGCAAGTTCATCACAAGGTTACAAATGTGTTGCCAACATTGAGAATGGTCATCTATACTAATTGTCATTGCACTTGCACTATATAGACGTCATAACAGTATACCGTAACACAACAATGCAAATACTGCTGCTGGGCTGTATGTTATAGTGTAAGATAGTGGTACTGATCAGACTAATGCTGCACAAGGTCCTACCACCACTGAACCCATCGATTATTTTCGATCAAATTTGACCTAAGATGATGATGATGGGTCGAGACGCCCGGCCTTAGCAGGCGTGTGGTCGATCAGGTTCTCTATCGTTTGACCGAATTTCATATGCAATAATTTAATTTGCTCGAATTTCATGTGCCATACGAATCATGTGCCATAATATTTATTTACCATAAAGGAATTTTTTATGAAACCGTGAACTATATAGAATTGTAATAAAACAAACCTAACCTAACCTATTGGGCTCTATACGATGGCATGTAAAAATTACCTGAAAGGTTTACGATTTCAGATAAAATGTCTTTATGGCAAATGAAGTTATGGTATGTGATATTAGGGAAAATGAAGGTTATAGCCAGTAACCATTAGGCAAATGAAATTATAAAAAATAAAGGGATACGGGTCGATCAGTCCGCCTCAATTATACCTAGCTAATTGGGATAATGATACCCACTGTTTTAAACCAGGTTTATCAAAGGTAAATTTATGAAATTTCAGATTCTTCAACTTTGGCGGTCAGGTGAAGAAGAAGCCTGGGTCGACGAGCGGCAGCGGCGGGCTGCAGCGGCGGCGGGGCTCGGACCGCTCGCTGTCGGGCTCGGCGCACGAGCTGGCCGTGTGCGCCGCCGCGCCGCGCGCGCCCGACCCGCCGCCGCACTCGCACTCGCAGTCCAACCTCGCCGACATCGCGCCCTACATCAGGTACGACGAAAGGCCGCCGACCTCTCTGCCGTAATACTAAAGAAAGCGGCTAACTGCATTGTAGTAGTCGAAGCATTCTATACCTTATTGGTATCTACATTAAATTCAAAATGCTTATACTATTACTATAGCATTTAGCTGCCTTCTTTGGTATCACGGCAACTCTACACTATCCGCAAAACCAAGTGGCGAGTCGGTCATAAATCACTTCGCACCTGTATAGTCCATACTTAAGAGGCCGTACACGAAATTTTGGTGGTTTTGCTTCTTGTTGAGATTTTACAGTTAAAATACTGCTATTCTATAAGTTTGAATGCACATAAATAAATGAATAAATGACTTACAAATAAATGAGGTACTTTTTAGATTTGTCGAGTATTATAATGCGTGATTTAGGTTATTTTAAAACATTATATATTGATATTTTATTTTTATTTTTTAGATGTTTTTTTGAAGTAATGGATTGATTTTGAACTAAACTTTATTACTGTTGTTTTAATTTTATGAACGATAGTTTTAAGTAGTCGTAATAAAAAACAATGTTTTGCCCATTTTCTGTAAAACTTTACCAAGTTAATCATTTTATTACACAAAAAAAAAATATGAAGGTGGTAAAAAGTAATTCATACATTTTTTAGACAAAGTTTACAGTAATAAATTGTTTTTTTTTCATAACTTTTAGACGTCAAAACAATTCGTGAATATGCGATATTCTAAACCTCTTACAGCAAAATTCACAAAACAGTCACCGGTTTCAGGTCAATGAATCAGTATCAAATAATAAAAACAAAAAACGTGTTGCGCATTAAAATTTGTAGAAGTAAAGTATTTCAACATTAAAATCACGTCTGTAAAATCAGGTAAATCGGCGAAATCGGCAAAATTTCGTATACGGCCTCTTAAGAGGCCACATTTGCTGCCACGCCAACACAAGAATCAAAAGGGATAGCTTTATGTGCTTCCGCACGAAGAGCGTGAGATGTAGATAGCTTGCATGCGTATTGATGACAGCATCAAATTCAAATAACTCCTGTTTACTTTATAACCATAACATGTATAAAAAAAATGGTTTACCAGGATTGAGAGGTTATTAATACACAACTATTAAATCAAAAATTATCGTTAAAAATCGTATGGTTTTGAAAATTCAACCAAAAACATGCAGAAAAGGTTTCATGTTTGAAAAATGAAAACTATCGGAGGATTTTGTTTCTAATGATTAAGTTTAGTATATTCAAACTTCAGACACATGGACGTTTTAATACATGGTTATTGAGATCCAGGGAACCGATTTTTGACTTTAGAGCGTTCGATTTCAAAACCCAGCAGTAGAAAATATTCGAATGCGACAATCTTTCACGCTTTATTTTCGAATGGTACCAAATTCCATATTTTTGAGATTCTCACTCGAAACTGAGGGATTGACTAAATAGTACTGTTAAGTTGGAACGCGTTTCATTATACGCAGTAAGTCGATGTTTTACCGGTTTTTTGTAATTCATATTTTGAATGCGAATAAATGTGTGAAACTATCAAAAGTTGAACTTATAACAAGTTAATTATTATTTAAGTGCGAGTGAGATTTATTACGCTATTTTACAAATTCTTGACTGGTTATAAATTTAGGTTAAATGAAACGCTTCCTCGTCTGTGGATGTCTATGTCATTGCTAGGTTTCTTTCTTTCTTTCTAGATAATAGTAACTGGTTAGAACATGCAATTGTTTTGTAACATAATTGCAAAAACTTTATGTTGTATCCATAATAATCACACAAAACTAATTAACTTACCTTTGCGTTAATACTTAAATCACATGGTCGTTGAGCATCCGAGACAAACGGCCTTAACTTATGAATGAAATATCTGCATAGGCTTTTACTTAATCTGTAATTCTTCTTAAATTTATTTTCACTTTCGAGAAATAGCTCGTTTCCTAATTCCGCTAGCCGAAAACGCGGCGGTTGCGCAGGCACAAATTCATCTTCTTCCTCTTCATATTATTTACTAAAATTAAATAAGTAGGTACTCCTCCAGACTTGCCATACCTATTATTATTTTATTTTAGGTCGCTAATTTTTCTATAAGTATTATAAATAATATGAATTGTTTTAGTATTAACAGGTTTGACAGATGTCAAATGATACTTTCTATTGATAGAATTCAAAACGAATGCCACGGACCACTCGTGTTCATATTTTCTATCGCTCGCAAGTCAAAAATACCATTTTATTGTTTTTGGTTACTTTCGAATGAAACTTTCGAACGCTCGAAAGTCAAAAATCGGTTCCCAGGACGCGGAACACTACCGACTTTATTATACAATGTGGCCTCTTAACGTATTCTGCTGTTTCCTCACTGGATAAACATTGGATAAATATTATGTCTCTAAGTTTTATTTATGCCCGTCTATAAATTATTATAAAATTAATATTTGCGTACAGTTTTCAAAAATTCCAATATTTAAGTTTGTTGTCATCCATGTAGCTTACATTTTGTCTTCCTTGTATAATGTAACATAAATTGTTATAATTAAGATAATACCGTATAACAGGATTGTCACAATTAGGTAGCCTAATAATAATCATGTATATGATCAATTCATTGATATGATATTAGGGTATTACCGTGTAAGTGATTTGGGCAGTGCTATAAACTTTCAAGTGACTTATTGTTATAA
>CASGFW010000128.1:0-17596 GCA_949316455.1 Acleris holmiana | reverse complement strand
GGTTCTGAACAGTAAGTAAAATGTATATTGTGAATAAGTATACATGTTATACAGGATGGCCAATGTAGATCGGTCAGTTTGGGCAAGTATGAAACTATAAGACATGATTTTATTGACAAAAAAACTGCATTCATATATTTAAAAGAACTAGAACTCAGGTCGGGAATCAAAAGCAAAAGTTTTGAAAAATAAAACATACATTATTTCTATTTATACAGGATGGCCAATGTAGATCGGTCAGTTTGGGCAAGTATGAAACTATAAGACATGATTTTATTGACAAAAAAACTGCATTCATATATTTAAAAGAACTAGAACTCAGTAGACCAGGGTCGATAAATTTTAAAATGGTAAATAGTGAAAAAAAACTATTGTAGGATGATACCCATTGGAAAAGGTAGAGAATATAACAAAAACGAAAGGAAAAATAAATTACGGGCGATCTGAGGTCGGGAAGGAAGAGGGGGTGAGTTTTTAAGGGTAAAAAATGGTAAATCTCGATTTCCGGTAAAACTGCAAGTCTTATGAAAAAAAGTTAAATGGCAAAGTTGTAGGTAATAAAAAGATCTACAACTTTTGTATCGACACTTTTTTCACATAACCTCAAAATTTATGTGAAAAATTCGAATAACCGAGCTTTTGGTTTTTTATTTTTATCTTTTGCAAAAATATTTATTTTTTCACGAAATTTGGTGAAAACTTACCTCTGTATGTCCCAAAAATACAGTAATTTTTTTGATTTAAAATATTCATTTTTTCACCTTATTTTGACTTAATATCGAAAAAGCACCCTAATTTTCAATCAAAAATTCTCACGTCAAAATATCTGCTTTTTTTTTAAAGTTGGTGTGTTTTTTGTTCGTTGAAATCTCTACTTTCTGATGGTATAAAAAATACATTACTGTGGTAAATATTCTCAGAAAATGCAAAAAGTGAAAAAAACTCGAATCCGATTTTTTTTTTTTTAATCATTATGTATAATTTTGAGCTATTTATTAAAATTTACACTTTAATTACTAGAAATACGTAAGATTTCATGTTATATTGGTAAACAGAAAAATTGCTAATCGAAATATACTACTATAATGAACAACCAAATAAGTTAATAAAGTTAATATTTAATAAGACATCTACAATATTTTGAGAAAGTTTTCGAATCTTCTTTAAATTATATGCGTAGAGACCTATTTATTTCTATTTTAAGATTACTTATATACCTGAGTGACCTTCGGAAAATGTTAGCCCGTCAAAAGTTATTTCATAGAGACGAGGGGAAAGGGCTAGGAAGGTATGGGGTATAGAGACTATACACATAGTACATACAGTGTACAGTCTCCATAGTATGTGGCTTACTACCTTTTATTTCGTAGCAGCTGTAAAAACTGTTAGCCAGAGTTCGAGATACAGAGCAGTGAATAACATCGTTCGTAAAAAAAAACACGTGCTGGCTAAATTACTTCAAGACAATTGTGACAAATTAACTTTAAAATAAACTTGAGGAATCTTCATAGCAAGGTAAATACTACCTATATTTTAATCTGTACCAATCAGCTCTAATATAAAAATAGTAATATTTTCTTTCATAGTATGTTTAACCTAACATAACCTAAAAAATTAAAATCGAATGAGATTTTAGTAGAACATTTCGTTTAGTAATAATTTCGTTTATTTTGCACAAACAAATTTAGATATACTCATGATAAAACTGTAAAGGCTTTATTAATTTGATTTTGTCTTTTCAGATTATCAGTATGGATGAATCTGTTTGTATAATCTGCAATAAGGCAGATGATAAGCAAGTCTATAAAATAAAAAACGAGGAAGTTGATGATTCGGATGAAATTGTGGATGAAGAACCAATGCAGACCGGAAATAATCTTGATGATGTCGTGATGGTCTCGAAGATTTCGAAGATTCACTAGAATCGGGACGGTTTGTCGAATCTAACGATGAAGAAATGCCATCAAAGAGACAAAAACTTATGGAGAAGTAATTAGAATGCAAGATAAAGTATTGATAAGTGTTAACGCCGTCACCACGTAGCAACCAGAGGTCTGAGGAAGCGCGGGGAACCCCACGCAGTCACCAGAGGCCTGAGGTAGCGCGGGGCTCCAACTCGACCCGGTGGGGACGGCGACCCCACGCACACACACCGCGAACTACCACCGACGCGTCAACGCGCACATTTTTATATCTAATTTAAAAACTTGTTAAAGTCGATTACAACTTTATCTTAATAGCTGGAGTTTCCTTTATACTCAAGAACCCCAAGCTGAGCTGTTCGTGAATAACAGCTCCGACAATAAGTAAGAAGATTATTGTATTTGAAAATATTATAATAAATAACGTCATCAGTAAAAAGTATTTAAATTCAATAGTACGACTTGCATGTATATTTATCTATTATGAGATTTTCTATGGCATAAATGTAATGAGAATTTAATAAATCAACTTTATTACTGAAAAAAAAATTGCAGCAGTCATATTTTTTAGATGAAATCCTTTTTAAATCCTATTTTTAATATTTATGACAACTATTTTCGCATGTTTTTTACAATTTTGATGTTTTATGGATTAGCATTTTTTTGTTTATCAATATAACATGAAATCTTACGTTTTTCTAGTAATTAAAGAGTAAATTTTAATAAATAGCTCAAAATTATACATAATGATTCAAAAAAAAAATCGGATTCGAGTTTTTTTCACTATTTGCATTTTCTGAGAATATTTACCATAGTAATGTATTTTTTTTATACCATCAGAAAGTAGAGATTTCAACGAACAAAAAACACACCAACTTTTTAAAAAAAGCAGATATTTTGACGTGAGAATTTTTGATTGAAAATTAGGGTGCTTTTTCGATATTAAGTCAAAATAAGGTGAAAAAATGAATATTTTAAATCAAAAAAATTACTGTATTTTTGGGACATACAAAGGTAAGTTTTCACCAAATTTCGTGAAAAAATAAATGTTTTAACAAAAGATAAAAATAAAAAACCAAAAACTCGGTTATTCGAATTTTTCACATAAATTTAGAGGTTATGTGAAAAAAGTGTCGATACAAAAGTTGTAGATCTTTTTATTACCTACAACTTTGCCATTTAACTTTTTTTATAAGACTTGCAGTTTTACCGGAAATCGAGATTTACCGTTTTTTACCTTTAAAAACTCACCCCCTCCCGCTTCCCGACCTCAGATCGCCCGTAATTTATTTTCCCTTTCGTTTTTGTTATATTCTCTACCTCTTCCAATGGGTTTCATCCAACTATAATTTTTTTTGGTCTCAAAAATTATCGACCCTGGTCTACAGGTCAGGAATCAAAAGCAAAAGTTTTGAAAAATAAAACATACATTATTTCTATTTATAATGATTGTGTAGATATTAAGCAGTAAATGTTACTATGAAACATTTGTATGATGAGCACGAGTCTTGGATGTTTTCTATGTATTTACGTATATATTTACATAAATACATAACGTCACGCCTTTATTTCCAGAGTGGGGTAGGCAGAGCAACAGAATACCAACTCTAAACTTGTTGATAATCTGTAACCACATTTTGCATAGTCAGGCTAAGATGTTTACCAGTGTATTAGTGACAGGTTGCAAGCCCATCACCTAACAGTACTACAAGCCTTTATTCCCTTAGTCGCCTCTCACGACATCCACGGGAAGACATGGAGTGGCACTATTCTAACCCGGCAACCTCACGGGGGGTATATATTTCTCAATTACTTATATACTTCTATATAAGTAATTTTATTGTTGTCTAGTACCCATAGTACAAGCCTAGAGCTTAGTTTGGGACTAGGTCAATTTGTGTGTCATTTTCCTATGATATTTATTTTTTTAATTTAGTAGGTGTTTGAAAGTACAGCCATCTTAATATAACATTGAACTCGTTTAGGTTAGATTTTACTATTGCGTTTTGTATCTTTAGGTGTCGAATTTGTGTTGGTTGTCATTTCAAACACGTACTAAATTAAATTAAACTATAGGGTCGAGGATTATCTAACAGACGAAAATGCTTGGCCTAAGATACCTAACGTAACAGCTTAGTACCTATCTAGTCTAGGGGACACAGTTTCTGTGTTTCTGTAGGAGAATGTATCAAAACTTTATTCATTTTTTTATTTCATTTACTTTTGCACCGCCATGGGTAGGTATAAATATTATTATTATTTTATTTATTTGCTCCTGTGTTAATTAGAAGTTTCGACACGTTTTCCTGCTTAACTACGCATGATATATATATTTTGAAATTTTATTAATTGGTTGATATAATTCTAGGTTAAGTTCTATCATTATCATAAGCAAGGAGCGGAATTCTTCATAGCAAAAATCAAACTGTCAGAGGGATTGACCAATTTTTTTTATCGACAATTCCACATATCGATGTTACGGAATATTATCGCATATCGACTTATACGATTATTTTGTAACATTTGACCTATATGATAAGCAATTTGCATCTACATATTAAAATAAATCGTGCCCACGTCACGTATGTCATTTACGTCGCTTCATATATCCAAAAGCCTGATTTCATTACTTTGACATTATTGGCGACTGGAATTAGGTGTTTGAGGTTCTCGTCACTGTCTTGAGTTAAGTGCGTGCGTGCGTGGCCACTTATTCCTGGTTTTTCGGAGTAAATCGGTTTCTTAATTTATTGAAGATCCATTTATGAGTGGAAAATGATCGATCTACATCTACCGATGTTATGTTAATGACTCATTAAGAGACATTTGGATCGTTTTCAAAAAAATTGTATATAGTTAAGAGCTTAATGAAAACAAAATCACGATCGCGTCCTTTGTATAACGAAAGTTAGTCATACAACCAGTATGGGTAACTTTCGTCACACAAAGGAATCAATTAAGTTTTGTTTTAATTAAAGCCCATAACTATGAACAATTTTTTTGAAAACTACCCATTTATCTATCGATAGTCGATAAAAAAAATTGGTCAATCCCTCTGACAGTTTGATTTTTGCTATGAAGAATTCCGCTCCTTGATCATAAGTAATATTTAAAAATAAATACTGACTGTTGATTGTCTTGTGGCGCTTCTCAGCATTGGTCTCCTCTTGGGAACCGCTGGTAGAATTTTGACGTTTAAAAGTGCCCGTGCGGCCTACTTACTGAACAACTTCTATCTGTTATATTTTTATCTTTGAAGGATATGGTAAACAATGCATTTTATTCATTTTAGATAACATATTTCATAGTAACATTTACTGCTTAAGACCTACACAATTGATATCTAATTAGAAATAATGCAACTTTTACTTTTTAAAACTTCCGGGTTTCATTCCCAAACTGAGTAAGTACCTACTAGTGTTTGTTAAATCTAGACATGCATTTTTTCTTGTCACTAAAATCGATGACATGGATCCTAAGAACAGATCTTTGTATGTCTTATAGTTTCAGACTTGCCCGTACTGACCGATCTACTACATGGGCCACCCGGTATTGTTTCGCCTTAAATCTTTATCTCCAACTGAACATAATACAATTTAATCTGCTCTTTAATTATATGATCTTGTAATAATTAATTTCGGATCAATTATGAACATGATTGTATACTTATGTTTTTAATCTGCTATTTTAGTGACAAAAGCAATGAAACAAAGTATGGGAGAAGAATAGTTAATTTTTTGCCGTTTTTTACTCAATTGCAAGAAATATCGTCCCATGGCCCGTTGAATTGTGGGTTACAAGAAGTTGAGATTATATCGGAAACTCTGAGTGGGCTCATCTCACTATATGCACTTAAGTGAAAATGTGCAATATGACATTTCAAATGCACAATGATATCCCTACTGATGTAATGGATCTCAATACTAGTGCAGTAGCAGGTACAGTGGCCATTGGATGTGGATTCACTCAGCTTACTGATTTATCAGCTGCTGTTGGCCTAGTTCCCATGTCCAAAAACTTTGTACA
Source organism: Acleris holmiana (assembly GCA_949316455.1). Lineage (NCBI taxonomy): Eukaryota > Metazoa > Arthropoda > Insecta > Lepidoptera > Tortricidae > Acleris > Acleris holmiana. The sequence goes on along the minus strand of CASGFW010000128.1, from coordinate 11,648 downwards.
AAAAACATGTAAAAAAAGATTGTTTATTGCCAGAAATTATCGACCCAGGGTTTACCCGAAAAATGGCAGTAAGGGATCCAGACTATATAATAGAGGCCATGAAGAAACAAAAAAGAAAAAAAAAGTCATGGCGGAAAAAAGAAGAAAATGAAAGCTATGAAGCTTAAAGAAAAGAAAAAGAAGCCCAAAAAAAGAAAACCGTACCACGAAATTCTCGACGAATCGCCGCCGCCTTGTCGTAGACCACGTCAAAATGAAATATTTGAATACATTTAAAGTAGTATTATTGTAACAGTTTATTCCCTACACGTCTTTACCGTATTTGTTTGAAATCTGTTGTTGGATTCCCAAAAACCACAAAACAGGGACGGTATCATTCTCCCGCAGGTGGTCATAGTCATATTCAACATAAACCCTGCAAGGGCACTGCAACAAGACAATGATATACTTATATGTCTATTTAGAAAATCACATTTGAGTCATTCCATATGAAAACGGCTGAAACGAATTATTTTTGTTGCCGGCGTGGTCACAGATTTCAATTAAAAAAAAATGAGGATGTACCGTGAGGCATTTAAGCACAAAAACCGTTGTCGTTAATTTTTTTAAATACTTATCTTTCTATCAGCACCCGTCCAAAGTACAAAATGCTGTCATTTTTCTCCTCTTACAAATTATGCTGAAACTTTGTTCAGAAGTTACGTATAGAAATGGTGTTAATTTATATAACACTCCCAATAAACACAGTATTCGATTGCTTTATAACTTTTCATCCAAATACTTTGATAGCATAAAATACTGTGTCACTAAAAATGACATTAATTTACTCATTTTCGTGATTTTCGGCTTTGATTACTGACTTTTGTATTAGACCTGGGAATCATATTTATATCACAGCTTCAAGAACACTTCAATTATTACTACTCACATCCATTTTAGATATCAAATTGTATTATATGGTATAAAAAACATGCATTGAAATTTTGAAAAAATCGAAACGTGTCCATTTTGATCGCTGAAAAGTCCAGGTTTCAGTGTAAATAAAAATTTGAATTTACCACCAAATGATAGAACATATTCTCAAATTTACACAGTAACTAGATGTTAAGCGGTTTTTTTGCTAGGTAAGAAGTTATGATTTTTTGCAAATCTTAAAATATGCAAAACTCAGATACTTAATAAAACTACACCTAAATATTATTTATTTCTTAATTATATGAAAATCATCACTATAATAAGAAAAAATATTTAACTTTTACGTTTGCAGACCTGCCTCCTGACTTTCACAACTTCAAAAGATTGTGCAGTTGAATATTTACGAGCTTTTAAAGTGTCGGACGACAGACGTTCGAAATGATGATATGATCTAGTACTTTTAATCGTGAGTAAATTCTCAAATCTCCCTGTTAACCTCGATTCTGAAGCTTCGACATCTGCTTTTGGCACGAAAAAGAATGTAATGCCAGGTATCCGCTCCGTACAAAAGTCAAACATTGCTTGAGGGGTTAATATGTGACTTTCCGCTGTTCTTTGTAAACTAGCTTTTCGGATTATTCTTTTGATGGTTCCTCCTGCACCATCACACGGGCTTTTCCCATGTGCAGTTGCAAAAAAGTTCCAGTCTGCCTGTAGTCCAAAATCTTCATCATGGTAACACAAATTCGCCATATTCTTTTTATTTTTATACTGCGATGCGGCTCCGTCACTAAAGTAATGAATAGTTGTCATTAAAGGCTTGATTCCTTTAATATATTCAACGAAAACCTTTTGGATTGCATAAAATGCTATCGTGTTGTGTGTCAAATAATTACTGATAACGCAAAATGTTTTGCATTGAGTTACACCTTTTTTTTTTTAAATACATCACGAATGGTACTGAGTTCTTACTACTTACCCATAAGGAAGAGCGGCTGCCTCTTAGCACAGGTATATTCTATACTTAAAAAGAGGTAGCCAACTACTGTAATTACAATGTACTTATGGAAACTCAATAAATGATTTTGATTTTTGATTTGAATGGGTGCAAAGTAGCCTGATCATTCGTCCAATGAAATGATTGCACTTCATCTTGAATTTTTGTATTAATATTGTTGTGCAAATATTTACGGTACTCAAAAAATCATAACTTCTTACCTAGCAAAAAAAACGGTATAAAATCTAGATGCCATGTAAATTTAAGTTTATGATCTATCATTTGATGGTAAATTCAAAATTTTATTCACACTGAAACCTACATTTTTCAGCAGCCAAAGTGGCCATGTTTTAATTTTTTCGAAATTTCAATATGTTTTATCTATACCTAAAATACATTTTGAGAACTTTAAATTGACATCAGTTGTTTAAAATGTCATGTTCTAACAACCAGACAAAAAGCTAAGTCTTCGGTCTAATAGGAAAGTCAGAATTGTAGTCTGAAAACTCCGAAAATTAACATATTTATACAAATGTTCAGTATCCCGGAACCCAATTCTGGAGCATACTGATTAGATATTATTAATCATTGTGGAAACGGTGGTTAGTAAGCTACAATTTAAAATAAACATCATTGTTAGCAAAAGTTTCTAAGCAGAGTTTGAACCTAGTTTATAGGAGTAAGAATATGACACCTTATCAAACTAACCTGAGTGCAAATCGTAAAAAAAAAATCTGAAAAATAAAAATCCCGTGGATGTAGTTATTTCGTGCCCCAAAATACATTCCTGATTTTTTTCAAGAAAATTTAAAATTAGCCAGCACACCCCTTCAGACGTTTTCATATGGAATGACTCATTTACATTATAATATAACACATGTTTAATAATAAAAAGCTAACAGATTTATTCACTCTTGAAACGCAAAAAATCTTCCGAAGTAGGTATAAACAAACGTTTTAAATCAAAATACTCCTTAGCTTACTATCAAAAATAGACTTGTCGTATTTTTGATTGAATGAGGTATTTTATTGTAAATTTTCACAGCCATATGATGTGTCCCAGAGCTACGAGTAACAATAGCTCGACTTGATGTAAAAGTTTAACCCATAATAAATTAAAAAGTGCAAAATATTTAATATACACACACACTCATATGCCCATTTGTACGTATTCACACATGCCTTCTTTCTTTCCTTCTCCAGACTAATTTATATCTCTAAACGGTAATCATATAAACTACATATAATATCGTAAAATTCTTTGACGTCAGATAAACATTTTCTGGTAACTATGTATAGTGCCACTCTACGAGACAGGCCAAGCCTAGTGTAGGTGAGACAGGAAAAAATTCTATACTTGTAAATTTTGTGCAGTGTTTAGTGCTTAACTACTTGTATTTCAATTTAAATATGTAAACTGAGTGACTGTAATAATAAATATATATATTTGATTTGATTTGAATTTCCTGCCTTAACCCTGACGACCAATCAGCCTTAAAACTCGATCTAATAATTTAAAAGATTTTCGAAATAATAAGAACGTATTATACGCAACTTTATAGTTAATCGATTTCATAACCCTAGTGATAAAAATCGATACGTTTTGAAAATCGGTATTTTTTGTAACCGATTTATTTTTCTCATTCCTAGACGCTAGGTTTTGGTAGCTGTCAAATCGGCCTTCTTAGAACGACCAAACTGTAGTGCACACAATCTATTCAAATCATATATCAAATGCCACAAATTGAAATATATAACTAGTTGAGAAGTTAAGTAACCATCTGTCAGATACTGTTCCCGCTCTCTACTTCTATCAAACTCTCGGAAAAAAACGGAAAAGATCGTTCAACTCCGTTACGTCGGATTTGCATAGCTAAGAGCAGTTGCCCCTAGTAATACATAAACAACGACGCGATTACCAACATTACTAACTGAATTCATATAATAATATCTTAGTAGCTCTTAAAGGTATAAGTTTGCCAGACAAAATTCGACCTTAGATGGGTCCTAAATTAAAGTTTCACGAACTTTAATTTAGGACCCATCTAAGGTCGAATCTGTACGTCGTTAAGGATAAAATCAAGAAAATTTAACTTTTTCCATTTCGTCACGATAATTAGCCATAGGTACATTTAGATACGTTAATTTTCGTGACGAAATGGAAAAGTTAAAGTTTCTTAATTTTTGTCCTTAAAGATGTACACTTTTTTTAAAAACCACCCAAATACTCTGTGCCGTTTTTTCCTAGCTAACTTAATATTGTTACGTACGTGGAGGTAGGTAACTGATAGAAATACACGAACACACCGATACTTAAATTATCGGTGGCTAGACTTTATTGACACACTCACTTAATCGTTATAAAAAAATATTTTATAATAAACTTAGAATGCTTAGATTAACGCTCGGGTCGTTTAATACTCCCAATCGCCGAATGTTCCAGAATGCCTTCTCGAATGACCGATGGACCTTGACCCGCCGGGGACGTTCTCTATAGTTCGATAATGGAAGGTTCTACTCATTGCGGCCTTGGATTACAATAGCGACGGCCTTGGCCTTGAACTCGATTGAACCCGTAAATAATAGGGACGTCCTTAACTCGGCGTCTCGATTCTAATCTACCTACCTACTCGTAACGCTACCCCATCCCAAGACACGCTCGTCCTGAGCATTATTAGGCCCGTAGTATCTCGCCAGCCGGTGAACGTGGACAATCTTGCAGGGACTTCGCTGGTTTCGTTGTATCCGATACGTAACGTCGTTGATTTTAGTGACTACTATATACGGTCCTTCCCAATCCGATGATAAGTTTCGGAGATTTTCCTTAGTATTGGGTTATGCAGCCACACCAAGGAACCTTCTCTAAAACCCCACTTGATTAGATTTCCTGTAATATCGTGTTTTCATCTTCGAGGATTCAAGCCTCCTCGAAGATGAAAACACGATATTACAGTCCATGTTTACTAACGTGACTGTTAACGTCGTCTATCCGGTTCCGCAAATTGCAGCATACTCCGAGATCGAGTTTGGCGAATCTAGAGCGCGTCCTGTTAAGGCGACGGGGCGGGCAATAGACCTTGCTCATTCGGCAGACGAGTAAAATTTGAATTCGCGCGCCATCTAACGAGTAAGCTGTGTAAATACATTTTTCCATCGACTTTATAAAGTTTAATGTTTTATGGATGTTTTTTTTTTTTCGTGCAGCCATGGTAGTGCCTTTGTTTTTTTGTTTTCTTATTTCTCTACCTACTATGTTTTTGTGTATACATTGTTATACACTGTGTTTTTTTTGATTTACGATAACTTCGGCATATTGTTAGGTACACGTATAGAAACTACTTGGTACATTAGATATTAAAATATTGCAAAAAAAAAAAAAAAATGTTTAGAACAAAGTAATTAAATGTTGTGTCTTCAATCATTCTAAAAGGGTCTTTAGAGTTAGCTCATAGTTAGTGTCAAATACGTCAAGTCTGCGTGACATACACACACGCACAAGTAAAGATAACACTTGACAGGTGCACGACCTAACAATTGAAAACTCTTTACTCATAATAGGTAATTAAAAGAAAATTGTTAGGTATCAATTAAGAGCCTTTTACATTAGTTTAACGTGATTAACTGATTAATTTTAATAATTGAATATCTTTATAACCGTACGAGTTATCATATGTCTGTCTTCGGGAAATTAGCTTAATTTGACTTGAAGAACGTGCCCTTAAAGTTATCGTAAATCAAAAAAAAACACTGTGTATACTCTACCACTCGTATATGTATAGTGGACCTGTGGCCGGTTTTGCGAAGCTACAAGTTACAAATTATAAACGAAAGTCTTCTTCTAATTCCTTTTGCTAGAAAGAGAGTATCGCTTGTAAATTGTAACTTGTAGCTTCTTGAAACGGGCCACTGACGTTAAAAATACTGCAAAACTGACAATTTGGTCAAGAAACTGAGACTAGCACTAGACCGAGTAGCTGATATAATAGAAAATAATTTAGAACCTAGAACTTATAATATTATCCAAATGTTAGTGTAAACGACGTGATTCCATTAAGTTCCTTAAGTAGGTACTGCTTAACTATAATAACAACTTATTTACTAATGATCTTATATAATATTATAAACATGTTGTTTATTATAGCGTTAAAAAACTATAACAACCTTAATACCTAGATACCTGTTAATTATTAAAGGAAAATTGTTTTATAATACAATATACAATGTACTTACGTAGTATTTGTGATTACGTTTAACATAATTCTTTAGTAAATATTGTTTTTCCATGATTTGATTAACATGTATGGCTTGACTGTTAGTGTTAATTATATGATCAATAAATAAATAATTTAATTAATATATTATACTAAATTTTCAAAAAAAAATATGCATGTATTTTTTACATACAAAAACCATCCCTATTTATTTGTAACGATCTGGTAAATAAAAGATTTTTGACAACCCTAAATCATCATCGTCAATTGTATGAAAACATGTTAGATATCCTCCAATCTTCGCCTTTGTCGAAAAAATATGGTAGATGAGCCTTAAAGAACACAGGAGTTCGATTCAATATACATTACGTGTATCGTACAGGAGGTAGAACCTAATTTCAATGGCTTATGCTAGGTTTACACGGGCTTAGTAGCTTATGCTTTGTACTTGTCATTTACACTTGTCACATGTGTGTAAACATGTTGTATAAGTACTTAGTATTAGTGCAACTGCAAGTGCAAGTAATTAGAAGCCGTTCCTATTTACTAAGCGACAAGCACCTACCCGCAGCTAAAAATCTACTAATACCTACTTGTCACTTGTCGAGTGGTGTAAACATTTAATGACAAGTGCATTTTGATTAGTGATTCTGATTAGTAGATTACCTACTCAAAGCTGCCGAAGTGTTTTGTTTACTTTGTTTTCTCAGTCTAATATCCCGCAGAAAATATAATTATGACGTCGGAAAGATGGAATTCGGAAACTACAATTAAGTTTATACAAGTTTTTAAATCGTTTGAGTGTTTATGGAACCAGAAATCAGCGGTTTACAAACAAAGAGAAGCCAGAGAATCCGCATTTCAAAGAGTGGCCGAGGAAATGAATATCAATGGATTCGGGGTTCCTGAGGTGAAAAAGAAAATGAGGACGCTTAGATCAACATATTATCAGGAAAAGAAAAAAATACAAAACTCAATTCGTTCGGGTGCTGGAGTTGATTCTATTTATGTGCCAAATATACTTTGGTTTAAGGAAATGGACAATTTATTGAAGGATGTCGATGAAAGGCGAATGACGATCGACAATGTAAGTTATAAGCAGTGATCGTACTTTTTCCAGCATTTTTGGTGCGGTGCTAGGGTTGTCAGTAGAGCCCAATATTAAATTGTTTGAACCAAGAATCAAATAGCGTATTAAAAAAATCGGAAATACCTACAGAAAATATTATCAGAACATGTAAACCCAATATGCATAATGAAATGAAGGGTTAATTTACTACGAGTATATGAGGAAATGTAACACGGTTGCAATGAATCCTTATCTCAGGTTATAGTTCATATTTATGATTAGGAATTGATATAATAACTATATATTAGCATAGACAGTATAGTGCGTAGGTAATGGCAGTGCATAAAATATAGAAGTCATTTTTTTTCTTCACTGACGTCCCGTCAAGTGCTAAGAACAGTTAAGTGCTAATAAGTTCATAGACAGACTGTACATTTTAACATGTTGCATTTTACAATTTCTCGGTTACTTAATTCCAAGTAATCTAAATTCAATAGTAACTCTACCATCATCTATCGACTATATCTGAATCAAACCATTACTTTTATTTTCAGAAAATAAACAACCTGATTGCTGTTGTTCGACAGGGCAATCAAAATTACGAAAACTAATCGTCAGCATGCCCTCCGAAAAATTTGAGGAATTTTGGGTTACATTAATAAATGTTATACACAATTATAATAACTGATTAAGTACAAAAAAAGTGTTTTATTTTCAATGACAACATAATATTAAGTTCATAATTTTAAACGTCAATCATATTATACACGTCGACAACCCTAGGTCGCTGTCGTGTGTCATTTGACGTCAACGCACCAAAAACGCTGGAAAAAGTACGATCACTGGTTATAAGCATAATGTATATTCAATTTAATTAAGGTAAGGTTTAATCTTGAAAATGTACCCACACAAATACAATAAAAAATTTGCTAAATATTTTCTTCAAATGCGTGGCTTCTTTAACCAGTTTTATAATTAGGTAGGATTTAATGCACCATTCTTGACTGCCACGAAACTGCACCCTCATTTACAAAATATGTCGCGTATCTGTCCCTTAGTTCTCGCGCCGTTCTTGATGAGTGATTGGTACTGATTTAGCCAACACTTCGCAACATATTTATCTCATCCTGTCTCCACAGACCTTCTATAATATCTCTGGTATCCAGATCTTCCTGATCAACACACCTTCTTCTTAGGTATGACGTTGATGTTTTTCTGAGCCAGTTATGTAAAACACATGCTGTACGAATAATTTTATCAGTGACACCTACATAAGTAGGTATAGGTTTTTGAAATATTCTGAAACGGCTTACTAGAATACCAAAAGCATTTTCAACAATTCTGCGGGCTCTTGACAATCTGTATTTAAAAAAATTCTGTGCATACGTCAGAGGTCTATGTTTGTAAGGTTTTAGCAAATATGTTTTCAATGTAAATGCATCGTCTCCGACAAAAAATCCACCATTTAGTAAAAGATTATTTTCAAGCTCGCGAAATATCGAACAGTTCTGAAAAACTCCACCATCCGAGCATCGACCGTTTGCTCCAACGTTAATGTATAGGAAACAATAATCATCATCAACGACGGCTATTAGTATAATGCCGTTGCTTCCTTTATAATTAAAGTAATCACTGCCGCAGTTAGGTGGTGCTTAAATCAACACCTGCTTGCCATCAATAGCACCATGGAGACCAGGAAAATTCCATCGTGTGTTGAATCCCCTTTCTATTACCTTCCATTCTTCATATGAAGCGGGGATCTGAAATTGCACAATTATCTTTTTTGTTTTGTTTTTTAGGTTCACAATGCTGCCGATAAAGATGCCCCTAACTCAATTTCAGTAGGTACTGATGAACGCAGCCCCGATGTCTTAATATCACTTCTGAATATGAAGTTCACACTGAAACATAGCAACCCGTAGCTAAAAGGGTGACTAAGCAGAAGGGCGTGTGTGTGGGTGCTATTGGAGATTTAAAAAAATTACAGGAATCTATTAATAAAGATTTATCAGTACAGACACAACCGACGGATAAACAAGACCGGTTTGATATATTTGGCAAGAACGTGGCGACACAATTTACATCTTTGTCATTTGAAACAAGCATGATTGCACAATCGAGAATACAAAATATTTTAACTAGGCTTTCGATCGAAAACTATAGGTGCAGTAATGTGTCAGCAGCGACTGGGTCCCCAGTGTCCCCACCATTTTTTGCAGATTCTACTGAAGCATTAAGATTAACTGCGCATTCTGGTGACAACATTCTATCTCAATCTATTGCTATGACACTTGAAAATGATACTATCGTAGAATAATACTTAATATTACAAAAATATTAAAAATTATAAGCATTAATAAACATTTGATTCACGTTGCTTTTTTACTTACTTTTATAAAATCTGAAAGTTGTTCATAAATCGCATCCAACACTTCAGGAATGAATTTCGAAATTGCAGGCTTAGATACTCTGAAGAAATGAGATAAACTGCGGTAGCTGTTTCCCGTTGCCAAAAAGGACAAAGTAACTTGCAATTTTAATTTGGCTGGTATAGCTTGTCTCATGTTTGTATCTTTTCTTTGAATCGCTGGTGTAACTTTCTGTAACAAATCGTCAAATTGATTCGTCGCCAACCTCATAAATATTTTGTACTCTCTTTGATCTTCGGTTTCTAGCTCTTTTAACAGATTTGTTGAATTTCCATTTTCTTCTCTTCTCAGTAACCACTGTCTTGTCCATAAACGCTTATTTTTTAACGCTTCTGCTTGCAGATCTTGTATCATAGCCATTAACATAATATTAGAGTAATGCCTAAAAACATTCCGCAAAACTAGTCGGCGGCGATAATCCATTGCGAGATCTTGTAAACTAATACCATTCTCTAACACCACTGTGTAGACGGTTACTTGCCACTTGTCACTGTGCATATAAGTCCCTAACCACCTACACTAATGACAAGTACTAAGCCCGTGTAAACCTAGCTGTATGCCTATATTCATTCATGTTAGATGGGGCAGGCGAAGTTTGGCAAAAAGACAAAACTTCGCCTACTAACTTTGAGCTCGTATTTTAGGCCTTAATATCAGTACGAATTTTAAATTAAATATCGGCAAAATCATACTGGACATCGTTTGAACACTAGTGTTGCCACCTCAGATCATGGAAACAAAGGAGATATGTTATGGGGGCGTGGTTCGTGACGCCTCGATATGGTCAAAATGGACATATCGGTTCAAGACACGTCTACTAAGTGTAAATCACACACATTTTTAAAAGTAGCGACACGGGGTCACTTATGAATTTGCGCTCATGACATATCTCCCTTGTCTATGATCTGAGGTTGCCACAATAAACAAAAGGTGTTTTACGGTAAGTAGTAGAAAATTTATAAAATCCTAGACAGTTGTTAATATGGCGACCTGTCTACATTTCATAGTCCACAAATTCCATTGACGGTGACTTATAATTATAATATAAAAGTTAAAGCTCATAGAAGGAAAGGTAGAAGGGAAGAAAGAAGGGCTAGACCAAGATTTAGTAACATGACATGACTAATAGAACGTAAAATTACCGTCATGTCATATAAGATGATACTTTTATCATGGTGACAGTTGATAGAGAGAAGTGAAGGACAGCGCAAGAAATGCGGGAGGAATGTTGCAGGGGTAGTCAAGTTTTAACCCGTGGATCGTCATGGCATATAATACTCGTATGTGTATTGCAATATCAATCTTAATTCGAACCACCAAATTCAAATAAATATCGTTATGAACACACGGTTTTCATAGGGCGCTCGACGGGTTAAATGTTGTGTTTTTATCCTTCAATCTTCCTGTTTTATTATGATAATACTGTTTAACCTTTTTGCTTGGAAACTTTTTTTTCGGAATATATGATATGTTTAATCTATGAACAAGGACTGTTACCGAATTTTATTTTCATACTATAAAGTTTTAGTTGTAGTATGTAAGGATATGTATTTTAAGGTTGTTTTGCGCAGGCACCGGCGAGCGCGCTGTCGGCGAGCCAGCTGAAGACGTTTCTGGACCGCCGGCGGCCGGCGGGGCACGCCGGCGCACTGCCCGCGCCGCCCGCGCCGCCCGCGCCGCGCTCGCCCGGCGACCCCTGAACCCCGACGCGCCCGCGCCGGACCCGACTGCACTGCTGCCCCTCTTCAACTCCTACCCCTCGACGCGTGTCTTCCTGTTTTATTATGATAATAATGGTTGTCTGCGCTTAAAATCTGTACTGTGTAATTGTCACTACGAGTATACACGGAGTGTGAAGTTTTTTTAAATATGAGGGACATTAATTTGTGAAACGTGTGTGGTGAAGGCTGTAACCAAATACTTACGTGTGCAGCTGGTGCGATGCAGGGCTATGGACTTCTTGAGCTGTTGGTAAACTGTAGTCATTCTATAGTCATTATGCCCACCGTTGTGTCGTGTTTGGTATG
>CASGFW010000127.1:0-10081 GCA_949316455.1 Acleris holmiana | reverse complement strand
TAATTTTCATCGGGTGAGTTCGAGCAAAAGTAACTTGAACCCGGCTCCCGTTTTCATTTTGGACACGTAGCACGCGTTTACGTCGCATACGTTGCTAAATACACCTGTTACTACTTCGCACACTTGTGTCATTAATGCCATTAATCATTATATTAACATTTATTTATCAGTTATATGACTTATATGGCAGCGAAATACGAATGGTGACTTAGCCAAGTTATATAATCGGAAAGTGATAACAGGATCTCAGCTGTACTTCACATTGAAATTAAATCGTGTCTGAAAATGTTAGATCGATCTCGGTCACTTTTCTGTGTATAGAATGTATAGTCGGCAAAAAAAAACTTCGATAAAGTTCTATTGGTCCTCAGATCCGCTACCTCCATAGCCGCTGCCTGAAGCTCGAGAGCTGCCGCAAGGCGCTGGTGTGGCAGAAGCGCTACCTGCAGCGCGTGCTGGCCGGGTACGCCGAGCTGGAGCGCTCGCTGCGGCTGCCCTGTGCGCGGGACCCGCCCACCGGCAAGAAGAGGTTCAAGTAAGTGGAACTCCGTAAGGCAGTCACTAAGGGAGTATTTTTATGACATGGAGAGTGAGCGCCTGATGGTAAGGGCTCTGGGGGGTTATCATCACGTAACTATGCAGTTCTGTTTACGCTCAGAGAAATGGACAGAGCTATGTACCTGTTATACTTACTGCCTTTTGCAGTCACTGGAGGTAGTGTTTTTATAGCATGGAGAGTGAGCGCCTGATGGTAAGGGCTCTGGGGGGTTATCATGACGTAACTATGCAGTTTTGTTTACGCTTAGAGAAAAGGATAGAGCTATGTATTTGTTATAGCTCTGTCCTTTTTTCTGAGCGTAAACAGAAATAGGCCTATATTTTACTGCGTTAATGCGATATCGTGTTTGACGTGTTTGAGCATCGTTTTTTACCCAGCCGCCATTATTATCAATGATATAAGAGTCATGTGACAGTTTTTGTCCAATCCAGGAATTAATTTTATATATATCGACGAAATCTGTCGTCGTTGTGTTGGTGTGTGCACGTGCCCGGAGTTATCAGGTTTAAAAATTCTGGTTTCGGTTGCGTACCTATTTATAAAAGTAATATTTATTTAGGTGAAGGTGTATTATATTAACTTTAAAACGTAGTTTTATAAAATAATAACATTTTGTTGGTAAAATGAGCGACAAAGATCCCCCCGACAAGGGGGGACCCGAGTCGGCCATTTTTCCTGAGGGTAGTTGTGATATAGCGAATGACTGTACCCTTTTTGTAGATTCTCAGATGGATTCCGATATAATTGAGTCTAATAAAAGAAAGCGCTTTTTAGTGCCTGAGAGTACTCCAGACTTGCCCAATATTAAAAAGATTAGGTCTCCAGGCGAGTCAATTCAAAATATGTATGTTTGCCCTGGCTATGGCGCTGACGATCCACCTTTATTCTACGCAGCTTTGGACAATGGTCCCTTTGTGGTGCATGTCAGTAAAATAGAAATGCATCCTACGGCCGGACTTACGTTACAAGTATTAAGACTCGCGCAATTGTTACACAAAAATAACGTGAATAATATAGTTGAGGGCTCTATAAAGTCGCTCGGACGTAACAAAATCGCCTTGAGCTTTAAATCAGCTGAAGAGGCTAATAATTTTCATAAACTGGAGTTTTTAAATAAAAACAATTTGGTAGCCTCCATTCCTAGGTACCAAGTGTCTAGGATGGGAGTTATCAAAAATATCCCGTCAGATTGGTCTTTGGAGGAGTTGGTTGCCGGGATCCAGATTCCTGCTGGTCTTGGATACAATGGATGTAAAGTAATAAAAGCCCGTCGCCTTTTTCGGAAGGTTCGTAGGGAAGGCGAAGAGCCCGAATGGGTTCCTTCGTTTACGGTAGTCCTTACATTTCATTCACAGAACCTACCAGAAAAAATATATGTCTACAATTCATCAATTCCGGTTTCGACGTACGACCTCCCCACAATTCAATGCAGGAAATGCTGCAGATTTGGCCATATAGCTGCCAAATGCAGATCTCGTCCCTGTTGCTACCTCTGTGCTCAACCCCATACAGGCGACTCGTGTAATATTACGGATGACAAAATTAGTTGCGTTCTCTGTTTAGGTCTGCATAAGGCCACAGACGTGAAATGTCCTGAACACGCCAGGCAAAAATCGATTAAAATCGTGATGGCGGACGAAAATATTGGGTACCATATCATATCATATCATATCATATCATTTATTTTTATAATAATTCATATTACATGTCAATAAGGTTATTCAATAGTCAATATTTCCTTAAGTATATTTAAATTATAATGATGCAAAAGCCCGTGACGTGCGCCGGCAGCTTGTTGTAGACTGTCGGACCCATGACGTGAGTGAGTTTCGCAGACTTCGCGAGTCTGTACCGGATCCCCATGAGTTTGTTCGCGTTCCGCAAATTACGCCCGTGAAAGTCTCCCGCCCTAACATACTCGTTCAGGTGACTACGCACGTACGTGGCCACCTGTAGTATCACTATAGATGGGAGCGTTAGGATTCTGAGGGACTTGAACAAGGGTCTCGCAGAGGTGTCCTGGCTCACCTGAACTATTGTGCGAACCGCTCTCTTTTGCATGCGAAAGATTCGTTCACAATCGGCAGCTCGCCCCCACAGCTCAGCGCCATATTCTATTATTGAATGGACTGTAGCAAAATAGCACGATCGTACCGCAAACCTAGGAACCATTCTTGCTAGCCGGTGGAGTGCATAACACGCGCTGCCTAACTTGGAACATACCTTAGCGATATGGGATCCCATTGTAGGCCGCGGTCCAGCTCGAAGCCCAAGAAAGTGGTAGTCTGTACTTGTTCTATCCTGGCATTATCCACAACAACTGTGAGGGCTCTAGGAAACTTTCCCCCAAGATGGAAATGGAGAAAATGGGTCTTTTTATAGTTTAAAACTAGGCCGTTATTTTTAAAATACGTCGACAGCTGAGTGGCGGCTTCGTTTACAAGCTGCTCTAGCTTGTCGATGTTAGTTGCAGAGACCACGCAAGCCACATCATCCGCGTACATAAATATTTCTCCCGCTGATATCGTCTCAGGAAGATCGTTTAGTAGCAGTGAAAAAAGGATATTAGACACGGATGACCCCTGCGCGACACCAACAGTCGTCCGCAGCGGCGTTGATCTTACCCGACCTCCATCAGCGAATACTGCTTGAGATCTATCGCGAAGGATGTCGGTTATCAAAGCGTGGGCCTTGCCGTCGATGCCATAATGTTGCAGTTTGATCGCAAGTACTCTATGATCGGCCACGTCGAAGGCTTTCGACAGGTCGCAGCACAAGACTGCAACCTGCAGTCCACTATTACGCGCCTCCATTACCTGTCGTACTACCTCACGTGTTAATGAACTGGTCGAGTGGCCCGCGCGATATGCATACTGCCTCGGAGACAAAGCTTTGGTCGAAGTAAGATACTCAGTAAGACGTAAACTGAGACCGCGCTCGAGTACCTTGGCCACTCCGGGTATAATTGAAACGGGCCTGTAGCAATCAATATCATACCTAGAGGCTTCCCAACGTTTTCGCCCCGTTAAAACGAGCTATGCAGAAGTATCACAAAAATTATTTTCGCCTCCCCCTCCTCGTATGGCTGCCCCTCTAGGTTCACCTCCTATTCCAAACTACGTTCAAAAATCCTCTTCGCAAAAATCATACAGAAAAACGGTCACATATGAACGGAAGTCTCATCGTCCTTTAGGTAAGTCGTATGACACTCAGGCTCATAAACGAATAATCGAAAATCCACAGCCTACCCTTCCTAATGGCAGTGCCTTAGGTAATAATTATACCCAGTCCACGCCGAATGATAATTTCCTGGAACACCTAACAGGTTTATTAGTGAACCTTATTCATAAATTTAGTGATAGCTTACCGAACAATGTCATTTCTCAACTGCAAAGTATTGTCCCCCTCATCCCAAACAATGGACCAGCATCTCCTTCAATGGAATGCGCAGAGTTTGAACAATAAAAAATCTGATCTTATATATCTTTTAAATCTATATAAACCAGTTGTTTTTGCCATCTCGGAGACATGGCTGAAACCGGGCTCCAATTTTCGGGTCCCGGGATACGCATGCTTCCGGGATGATAGAAGCGATGGATACGCTGGATGTGCCCTTCTTGTTAACAGATGCTTTGTGTACTCTTTAATACCCCTCCCTGTTCATAGTTCTGGTATAAATATTATTGCTGCTAAAATATTAAATATCTCTTTTGTATCTGTGTACATTCCTCATCCAACTATAGATTTATTGGCTGAATTTAACTTAATTTTATCATCTATTCCTTCTCCCTTTGTAATTTTAGGAGATTTTAATTGTAAAAATACTTTATGGGGTTGTCACGTATCTGACTCAAATTCTCTTGCTTTATTAGATATCTTGGATGATTTTCATATATGTGTACTAAACGATGGTTCTGCTACAAGAAGGGTCTCGCCTCTGCAAAATACTAGCGCGTTAGACATCACTTTGGTTTCTGCGAGCTTGGTTACTTCTTTCTCTTGGAAAGTTCTAGGTGCTTCTTTCGGCAGTGATCATTTTCCGATTCTTTCCACTATTTTGAAATATTTTCCTACCCCTTCAATCTCTCCTCCTCTTTTAAAATATAAAGTGGCTCAGGCTGACTGGCCGGAATTCTCCTTTCAATTAGAGGTTAAAGTCAATTCCTTATGTAAAACTAACAATGACAATTTCTTTGAATTGTATTCTAAATTTATTGAAGCCCTCGGAATAGCAGCTGACGCTGCAATTCCGTTACAGAATACGGCTCGTAGTAAGATCCCTTCCCCTCCGTGGTGGGATTCAGAATGTACAAATATTATTCGAGAACGGAATCTAGCAGAGAAAAGATACTGTAATAATTTAAATATGGAAAATTATATTTTATACCAGAAAACTTCGGCAAAATCAAAGAGATTGCTCTCAAAAAAAAAGGTTCAAGGATGGTTAAATTTCTGTAAATCTTTGTCGCCATGTTCCCCTTCTACGATGGTCTGGAAAAAAATTAAGGCTTTTCGCCGTAGCCTAACCAACTCTGATACATTATCGAATGATACAGATACTTGGCTAGAAGAGTTTATGGACAGATTATCTCCCCCTTCCGTTCCATCTGAAGATTTTTTCCCTCCTCCAAATTCATCATTTCCTCCTTCTATGGATAGAATGAATGACTTATTTTCATTTCCCGAGCTTTTGTGTGCATTAGATAACCTGAAGGACTCTGCCCCTGGAATTGACTAATTCCATACTCGTTTGTGGTTAGATCTTCTCGTTCCACTAAAGTTTACTTTTTAGATATTATTAATCATATTTTTGTAAATGGCGTAGTGCCTACTTCTTGGAAAACCCAAATTGTTATCCCAATTTTAAAACCTGGAAAGGATCTGAATGATCCTTCATCGTATCGTCCGATCGCTTTATCCTCGGTTCTAGCGAAGATTATGGAACACCTGATCAAAAATCGACTTGAGTGGATTGTCGAAAATCGAAATATTTTAGCTAAGACGCAATTTGGGTTTCGTAGAGGAATGGGTACGATAGATAGTCTTAGTATTTTAACTTCCGATATTCGTATTGCATTTAGCAATAATGAAAATGTGGTTGGTGTTTTTTTAGACATTGCTTCTGCTTATGATAGCGTCAGCCTCACAATACTCAGGCAGAAAATGCTCCAGCTGAGTATTCCGTCGAGGCTGATCAATATCATTTGCAGCTTGTTTATGGCGAGATTCATTCGTGTTCGAATCAATGGCTCTTTGCTTCCTCCTAGATCTGTGTGGAAGGGCTTACCTCAAGGGTCAGTCCTAAGCCCAATTCTATATAGTTTGTATACATTTGATCTAGAATCATCGGTTGATTGTTTTTGTAATATCTTGCAATACGCGGATGATATAGTACTGTACAGTATCTCTCCTTCATTTGCAAACTGTGTTACCAGATTAAATTCTGCCCTATTTTATTTGAAGGATTGGCTGGAGAATCATGGACTCACATTATCGATTCCTAAATGTAATGCAGTGGTTTTTTCACGAAAAATAAATATTCCTGCAATAAATCTTTCAGTTGATGGTCAACAAATTACCATTCTAAAAAATGTTAAATTCCTTGGAGTATTTCTTGACTCTAAACTAACGGGAGTTCATCATTTGAATTATATTGTTAATAAATGTGAGAAGAGTATTAATGTGATGAGATCATTGTCTGGTGTGCGATGGGGTGCTCACCCGTATAGCCAGAAAATTCTTTACAATGCAATAGTGCGTAGTCATTTCGACTATGGATGTTTCATTTTAGAGCCTTGTAGTAAGCTAGCTCTTGCAAAACTTGACAAAATTCAAGCAAGATGTTTACGAATTATAACTGGCGCTATGAGATCCTCTCCAATAAATGCCCTACAAGTAGAATGTCTGGAACCCCCATTATTTCTTCGTAGACAGTACCTAGCCGATAGGTTTTTCCTTAATGTCCTACAGTACAATTTTCATCCGCTGTTGTTAAAATGTCAGACATTAAATGATTTAACTGCGACTCCTCGGTACTGGACAAAAAAAGATCTCCCTCTACTTATTAAATCTTTCAAAAAGTTTGCTTCTATCCCTTCTTTCCAGTTTAGTAAAAATCTCATTTTTTGTTTTAATTATGATACCTTAATTTTTCAACCATCTGTAACTCTAGATCTAGGTATTAACAAAAAAACATTAAATGCTAACAGTGAATTTAATCAGCTTATGAATAAAAAATGGCCAGGATGGCTAAGTATTTTTACAGATGCTTCCAAAATATCTCTTAAAGATAATGTTGGTTGTGCTGTATGGATTCCCAAATATAAAATTATTTTAAACTATAAATGCCCTAATCAATATTCAACATTTACCGGTGAGGCTGTAGCTATATATGAAGCCATATCATATGTTAAGTCCCACAATCTTAGTAAATCTATTATATTAACAGATTCTTTGAGTTGTTTGCAGGATTTGATGGGATTTCCTTTCCATTCTAGAGATAATTTTTACTTAACTCTGATGATTAAAGACAAACTTAGAGAGTGTCATCTTGCCAACATTGAGGTGGTTTTAGCTTGGATCCCTAGCCATAACGGTATTGTGGGTAACGAGACAGCCGATTTTTGCGCAAAGGAAGCCATTGAACTTGGATCTAATACTTGGATTAAATGTTTCACTCGCGATTTAAGGGCTTCCATAAAACCCCAACTAGAGGCCAATTGGAACAATTTATGGCAATTATCCCGTCAGAACAAAGGCAAGCATTACGGAGACCTGCAGCCTGCTCTTCCAACTAAACCATGGTTTTTCATAAACAGGGACTTCTCAAAATTAAATACTTCCACCATTATACGTTTGCGTCTAGGTCACTTTTGCTCTCCTGTTTTTCTAGCAAAATTGAGAATAAGGGACAGCTCGATTTGTGAATGTGATTTGGCTGAAGGAACATTGGAACATTTATTTTTGGATTGTCCTAAAATATCTGTTCCTTTATATAGTCTACTTCCCCATTGTATTAGCCGTCCAATCAATGTTCAGTTTCTATTAACTTTAGTATTTACTCCATATTGTAAGATTTTAAATAACTTCCTGTCCAAAAATAATATTAAACTTTAACAAAATATTTATTTAGCAAAATATTTAAGTAACTATATTTATTATATTCTTGCTGGTATCCCACCGAACACCGTCAACGCACCGAACACGACAAAACGTCAAATGGCAGTGCACTATCCAACCTCGACATTGGCAGAATCATCAAAACATTGATGGAGCCATATTCTCCCAAAAATTGAATTGAATTGAATATATATCGGCGGAGTTCCTAGTTCTGGGTGGTTGGGGCCCTTCAGACCTGTTGCAAATTACATTTATAACCTAAACCTACTTATTTCGATGGTTTTTTTTTTCGAAATATCTGGATATAGAATTCGAGCCAAAACATATTTTGGTAAAATAAAGTAACAAGCTATTTAGACAACGGCCGGCGGTTGTAAGGTACGAGTAATGATTGTGTGCACAGATGCGTGGCGTCGGCAGTGCTAGCGGTGTTGCGCATGGGGTTCCTGGTGCGGCGCCGCCTGCAGCTGCGCGCGCTCGCCGCCGCCGCGCTGCGCCCGCCGCCCCCGCCCCCGCCCCCGCCCGCCCCGCCCGCGCCCGCGCACACGTACGTACGGACCACCCCTCATACCTAATTATAATTCTACTATTGTACAAAACAAAAACCAAAACAATACAATGAATAACAATAAAAAGATGTACAAAGACAAACTTATCCCTTTAAGGGATCTCTTCCAGCTAACCCTTGAGAGATTGAGAAAAGTGAAAGGTAAACGAGTAAACAAGTGTTCAAATTTATTTAGAGCACCCAACAAAACAAACTACACATAAAAACTAATAAAAAAAAACAGAAAAAAAAACAAAACTTATACATTCAAATCCTGACATAAACTACATTCGCACCTACGGTGCAACACTATCACTTATGCAAAAAAGCATTTTTCCAGGAGAAGCATTTAAAGATTTAGTGTGGTATAAAATTATTATACTTTCTGATCTAGAAAAGGCGATTTTTTGATATGATTACCTACTGCTACTTTTAGCTTATTATGTTGCTTCAAGGACAGGGTACTTAAAGCGACGTTATGGCATGCTTAACTCAATTTTCAAAATTTTGCAAAAGTGACAGTGTCGCACCGTAGGTTCGAATTATATAATATATCAACATTTGGATAGTTGATACAATATTTAGGAGATAGAGACAAGCCAGAACTCTTTTAATTTGCCTTTCAGGGAATCTACCGATTGTGATTTCCTACCGGCAGCTTAGTAACTTTACTTTTCATTCGAGATTTACACGTAAAGAAATAAATTATTTATATTATAAAAAATATATATGAAAAAAGTGAATTGCCTTTCATCATTCACTACGGCAAACGTTTCGCTCGGAGTTAGTTAATAGTTAGTAAGGCTTTGGTGTACCCATTATGAGTTCATAGCAAACTCTGGTAATTCTAAAAAGCTTTCTACCTGTTCCATTTCTGACTAACTGATAAACTACTTACAGCTATCTGGCCTGAAACAATACCTTGTTTTAAATATTTTATTGGCAGACATAGAAGTTATTGTGACATGAATAAAATTGTCCTAGGAAGTTCCAAACGATGTTAATCTATCGATAAATTGTACTTTATTTCTTATGACAGTTATCTTAAAACTTAAAAGTGGCATAAACGTAACAATAAAAACAAATGATTATCTACCTATAATATTTTTTAAGTTTGAGTCCTTTCCATACATTTTCCAAAAACTGAGTAGGTATGGATTATACAGAGTATACCGACTATTTTACTACACAATGTTATACAATTTACCTAAATAGGCCTTTTTTTGTTTGGTTTCAGTTAATTTTGTATGGAAATCGATTGAATAGCATTAAAAGAAGTTTTTGTCTAAGAAACCCATCGATGGGTAGTGATCAGCATTTTGGTTACTCTCTATTTTATCCGGTTAAAGATACCTATCTACTATGAAATGTCACATTGAAATAAGTATTTGAAACAATTATTGATAATTTTAATATCGGAAGGAAGTTAATTGACGTTCCGTTTAAGAAAAAAATAATGCTTACACGGTTCCGAAGCCGTTAAGTACTACAAACATAAAAATCAACAATACCTAAGTAATTTTCAATTTAAAGTCAATTGGTGCCGTCGTAGATGATTTTAGTAGGTATAAACACTTTAATCGCCTGTATCTCAAGAACCAATGATGTCTACTTAGTCGTGATAGTTTTCCTTTAAAATTGGTTATATGCTCTTTCATTTAAGATTTGTTTCAGATTTTTAGTATTTGTGGTTTTGACTGTAGGACACACACACTTTAGTCCAATAAAAAATAGCGCTTTAAAGCTTTATATTTCATTAACGGACTAGTTAATCAAAAAACTGTTTTTACAAGTCCGTAATATTTTTAAAGACCTATCCAACGACACCCCACTCTATAGGGTAGACGCGACAAAAC
>CASGFW010000126.1:0-21987 GCA_949316455.1 Acleris holmiana | reverse complement strand
AACAAATAATACTTGACCTCACACGCTACAACAACAAAGTTTGCTTACAATATAACGTTTCTAGGAGACGGAAGTACAATAATAAGTGTTTGTCATGAAAGAAGTAATAGCCTTACAAAACTCACTGAAAATTTCCATCGCCCAAAAATTTAAATCGACGATAAGTGAGTGACACATACGTTCACTGAGTTTGGCGGCGAATCACTAGCGGGGAGCCGCACCTCGATGGCGTCCAAAGCGGCCTACCACCACTTCGATAGGAACGCCGGGTGCGCCAAAGTTCATATAAAATTGCAAAGTAGATTATTGGAAGTTCGAAAATGTTTCTTACAAAAATTAATTTCCTAATGATCATTACTTATATTTTTAGTTAATAACTATCGCAACTCTAATAGTACTTTAAATTTATATTTTTTATCAATATAACGATTTCTTGCAATAAAAATGAATGTTATAAACATTTTTAAAGATACCTTTGTTTATTCCTAAACTGTTTAAATATAAAAGTCAATATGCAGAAAATACTTATAAGTAGGTTAGGTTAGGGTTATATTGTGTCCCTTAGAGCAAGCAAATGTTTTATTTTGGCAAATATCGTATTACCTATGGGAGACAGAATTTCCTTATTTGTAGCGAATGAACAAGACGAATCAGGGCAGAACCGACTCGGATAGGTTAGGTTAGAAGGCCAAGGCGGGAGCTGAGCTCCGAGGTTATATTTTTATCTGCCCAGAAAAACTTCCTTTCGATAAATGCATTCAATTTTAATAATATAACTACTAATTATATGAGTACAAATAATACTATCATATAAGAATATACATACATACATACATAACATCACGCCTTCATTCCCAGAGTGGGGTAGGCAGAGCTACAGAAATACCAACAACTCTAAAAAGACTTGTATAAGAATATAAAGAAAAAAAATCTTCAAAAAAAATTATAGGTCCGCATACAATCTTGGTCACAGTATTATGTTATGAGTATAAAAAATCGAAGTACTGCATATTATGAGTAATACTAGTAGTACTACAAAATTATAATGAATAATATTCTAAGAAACAATTTTCTAACAAATGATGTTTATGATCACAAAGCGGTATTATAAAAATGAAATCTAAATTAAAATTGTATATGAGCCAATATGAACCCAGGAACGCCACCTAGCGAGATATTCGTGTGGTCCATATTATGTACCTAGTCCATATTTGGGGCTTTTCCTCTTCTTATGTACATTAGTTTCTGAATTCAGTTGCATTTATTCCGTAAGCCTCCATCATAAAAAAATCTCATAAAAAATGTTTCTTTAAACTAGCAAACTATTACTCGTAAGTAAACCCAGTAACCCTAAACCTTGATTTTTAATTCCGTAAAATTCTGACGTTTTTTGGTTTTACCACACTATAAAATATTCTTTAAATCGATAAGTCACATTTTATCATCACTTAATACTATTAACCTTATTTTTTCTTTTTTAGCAAACAATGTTATGTACTTTTACATCATGTTAAATGTTAGGGAAAATCTTGCTTTTAATATTAGATACGTTTACTCTGCCTTACGTACGAGTATAATGGAATGGCAACAAATTCAAATGAATGCCAAACACGTCAGTCTGTCAATAACATCGACAATAAAAAAATGTTTGTTACTCCTGAAGGGTCAGAACATCAGAATTCTATGGAATTAAAAATTAAGGTTTAATGGACGCTCAGCTTACTTTTCTGAAGTCTTACTTTCTGGCTCGAAGTCAATTATTTTTTATCAGAAATTACGTGACACGATGCCAAGTATATAAAAATTACTCATAGTAATAGAAAATAGTCAGGACATAACCTTTATCGATAGTATTAACATCAAGTTGGCGACACCCCTATCACTTTAAATTGGCGCCACCTACCGTCCAGTAGCTGAAATACTTGACTTAATTTTTTTTTTCTATTTAACGCCAGATGGCATTTGTGACGCTTATGGTCAAAGATTTTTTTTTCTATTTAACGCTAGATGGCATTTGTGACGTCAAAATTTTTATACGGCATTGTTCCCACTGGCCACTCTATAGGTATTACTTATAATAATTAATCTCTGCGCGATGCCAACGCTTCGTAAAATTTCGCGCCTCGCAGACCTTGAGGCGGCGTCGCACATCTGTCAATTCCTGAAACACTAATTACAAAACTTTCAAAGCCCCCTTTTACTGCACAGTTATGACGTGTCGAAAGAAAGTGACAGGACAGGGTTAGCATAATGGTAGCTACATCGAATTCGATTTGGAGATTAAACACTCGGCGCGATCCTCCTCTAGCTACCTTTATTATGTTTAGCACCTTTGTTGTTTTTGGTTATTTAGCCTTTTCGCCGCCATTCACTTGATACAAAAGTCGTCTTCAAACGCCAATGACAGTTGCAAACCACAGCTAATTTCAACCTTATGTCACAAATACTGGGGTCTATATGTCACTGTATCTGTGACAACTATGAGCGTCGATGGAGTGGTAGGCACGACATTACACGACACCTTTAGGTGGTCTTGGCGTTCAAAGGGTAAAAGGTTAATTTTGCCACCTCTCTTAATTAAGTAATAAATCAAATCTATCAATACATCACTACATTTTCAACGAAAAGAATATTTCGTAAAGTAAAATATAAGTTCTCAGCTCTCATTCTATTTTCACCTCACAATAATATAAAGATACCTCAAAATAAATCAATGACGTAGCCTGCATGCATGCATACACACACCTGGATACGCACACACCTGGTACACCTGGATTTGGTCGTACTACTTGTGCCAGGCATCGGCGCGGCGCGCGGGCCCGCCCTCTAGGCTATATAGCGGCTCTATGTTGCGCATGTTCCATTTTTAGTCAATTTTGTCCTTATATCTACTAAATCCCACAACAACACTAAAAACTGACGATTTGCACAACGAATCACACAAATTTTAATTAAATTTAACCACCGCTGCCACCATGATGTGAGTAAAACGCGTAGATGCTTGAGAGTGATTTTATTATTTCTATTATCTACCCTGCCACCGACATATTTATAACTTCACTCACAACAAATAACGCGCTCAATAGGCTCAGGCCTGAAATATGCGTTTTCCAAAAATTTACAATTGTCAAAACGTCTGCGTTCTCACAATGTTAGCACTTCTATTTTGTCAGCTTTCTCAAAATTACTGGTATTTAAAATGTGTATAGTGTCAGGAAGCCGTCTATTTATAATGTTTACATTCCTATAATATTAGCATTACTGTAAGTTTTGCTTTTCCGTTATTTTCACTTTTGTATATAGGCTATGTCTGCTTTATTTCAAATCAATGTTCTAAATTGAAAGGAGTTATTTCTTGGCATTCTTACTCTTTGTTAAATATCTATAATTATAATTACTGTGCAGTATTATTCATATTATTATGATAATTATTATTTAAAATGGCCCCTTTCCTGTTTGAAAAACCAAAAAGGAAAAGATTGTAAATGTGGCGTTCATGATTGCAAAAAATTTGGGATTAAGACTTTTCTGGAAAGCGAAAATTGGTATTGGACATTTTGAGAAGCTGACATTATGTAAAAGACGTGTTGACATTATGGAAAACAGCCATTTTGGGAAAAATACATTTTAGGAAAACGGATATTTCAGGCCTGAGCCGCTAATTATGAGCTGACTTTGGTGTGAGGAAGGCTTACGAATAATAGCAAGTCATTATTAAAGATTTAAATTTTATATACAGGTTATAACTTATGGTGCAACCATAACTTCCATCCAAGTCCCTGACCGAAAAGGTGTTCCTGATGATGTTGTGGCGGGTTTCGATACATTGGAAGGTAAATAATACGCTTTGCGCTGTAGCATGTATGACGTGCGCAATAGAGAAAGGCTCAGCGGAGATTAATCGAGATTAATGTTAATCAGAGTACTTTCAACCGAAAAACCCATACTTTGGCGGCACGATAGGGCGCTACGCGAATTTCATCCGCGACGGGACCTGCGTGGTGCGACCGTCGGGCCGTATGTACATGCTCTCGACTAACAGAAACCATCACCATTATAATGGAGGATACGTTGGGTTCGATAAGGTAAATCGTGCTATGGTTATTTGTGTATTGCAGTCTCGTTGATAACTACACATCGCTAACTTGTGGCATTTAGGTAGCACTTGACAGATTAGTGATGATGAGACAAGTTTTCTAAATGTCTTTTCAGATAAGATAAAACAAAAAATTCATATTACCTACATGGTCTTAACATATCGCATCTTTAGAACAATAGTGACCTAAGTAATGCAGAAATTTTAAATTTAGAAACTGGTCTCTATTGTAATAAATTTATGACTTGAAGTTTGAAAGCTGAAAATTTGAATTGGGTCACTATTGTTCTGAAGCTGCAAGTGACGAAGTAGGTTTGATCACTGGCTTAAAACAATCTATATTGTGATTCATTTACTCGTAATAATTATTACAAGACGTGTCGCGAAACATAGGATTTTTCAAACTGTCAAGTGCTACCTAAATGCCACGAGTTAGCGATGTGCATTGATAAAATACGAATACTGAACACTTTTACCTTCTAAACACCACAGCCGGCAGCAGTTTACGTGCCTTAGACCGCTTAATGTATGACGCATAGTAGTACTCAGTGCATCATCGTCTGCGGCACGAAAGTCCTCTTGTACGTGGGCGTTCTGTGTCCCAACATACTCATCCCGATTGGAATGTTAAAAAGTAAAGGTGATCTAATTTTCATATATTGCTGACTAGGTCAACTGGAGATCGTACGTTACGGGTAACAAAGTAATTATGAGTCACGTATCGGAACGTTTCCAAGAGGGGTACCCTGGCACCGTGATGGCTCAAGTCTCTTACGAAGTCACTTGTGATAATACTATCAAAATTGAAATGAGATGTACCACAAATGAACCAACAATCGTGAACCTCAGCCATGCACCATTCTTTAATCTTGGAGGACACGTATGCATTTTTGATTGCTACATTAACATTTTATAACGCAATTATTGTCTTTTGCACATACGTACCTTCGGTAGAACAAGGGCACAATTGCCCCTTTAGTCACATTGTACATTGTGCCCTTTGTTCAAGTGGACAAGGGCATAATTGCCCCTTTAGTCACATTGTATATTTTGCCCATGTTCTACCGAAGGTGCGTATGAACGCTTCGTGATAGTAATTATTCATTATTTTAGCATTCTGGTTGCGAGTCCATGTATGATCATATATTTACGATCAATGCTGATAAATACACGGCTGCGGACGACGACGGAGTCGTTACAGGTGGGTTACTCGTATGCGTCTTTTTAACCACCGACAAAAAAAAATCAACGTCGATATTTGTGATAAACCATAGAAAACTGTAATTTTTGACGTATCTTGAGACGGGCATTTAAACCGAGATCAGTTTTTTAATACGGGCCTTAGGGTCGTATTAATAAACTCTGATCTTGACTGTAAGACGTGACGTTTACTTTGACGTATCTTGTGACGGGCATCTCAGCTGAGATTAGTTTATTAATACAGCCCTGACTTTGGCTAACGGAGGGGGAAATTTGGACGCGGTGTTTTATAATAAATAGTTTTAATTGGTATAGTTATTAGCAAGGTTTTATAATAATCGGTTAGCCCGTTTAAGACACCCAATAGGGTTAGACAAGTTGTATTCGACAATCGTTAGTGATTATACTGATTGTTTCGAATGAAAAATATATGGAATTGACGTTAGTACTACGTCACTATCTCGGTGTCTTACGTCAATTCCATACATTTGTCTATCGAAACATAATCGCTAACGATTGTCGAATGCAACTTGTCTAGCCCTACAGCTCTGAAAAGGGTTCGCTATTACATCAGCGTTTTTATTCTATTTAGTACTAGCAGTTATTACGTATGAGCTTTAGGTTTTCGATAGCTCGCTTCAATATTTTTATCAATATGAGTGTCATAATGTACCTAAATGTAAACATAATTTGTTGCTCTTTAGAATGCTTGGAATTAAAGTAATACAACATATTTTGTCTCTAGTAGATATCAGGATGCGTTGAATTTCAGGCGAAAAGAAAGTGGTCGGTGGTACAGTGTATGACTTCCGAGTGCCACGCGTCATGCGCGTGATGATGCCTAAGATACCACTGGGTGGCTACGACTTGAACTTCTGCATCACACAGGGCACAGAGCAAGACTTAACGTTTCAAGCCAGGTAAAATTACAAAGTTTATTATAATGAACAGCACCCTTGCCTATGAGAAACGTTGTTATCCGTCCTTTCATCTCCACGGCGTCGGTCTATCAACACCTTTTTCAGTTAACCGGATAAAATATCGACGTTCAATTTATAGTATACTTACCAGCGACCAGCCCTCGCTTCGCGTAGATATATGCGAGTTTTCTGTAACTGATGGTGAAAACCGTATCAAAATTATTTGCGTCGTTTAGAAGGAATTAGTGGATATACATACTGACAGACGAAGTGAATGTGAAGAAGAAGATTAAGATATTGGAATGCACAAGGCCTCATCATAAATTTAAAGGTAGAAATTATTTAAAAATAGTGTGCCACGGATTTGAATTTAATGTAAGGTATGATTAGAATTTTCTCAAGTTAATAAGGATATTAACCTGAAACGCATAGAAAATCACCCTGGTCCCCCTTTTATTTTATTTCAGAAACTACTAAAGACAATAATCGCAAATATTTTACATTAACTAAGGGGTAGTTCATCACATCACCATACAAAATATATGGTGTTATGAAATATTTGGTCACTTTCGCTGTTACAATATATTACAAGCTGACGTATTACTTATTATAAAATAAAAAAAAAAACTTTGTCACAAAAAAACAGATAACAGTTGTAATTAGACTATCAGTAAAAAAGCAAAAAGGAAAGAAATGGGATTAAGGTTTCTATGTAATTACGTATCAAGGGTCGAATCTTCAGAATCCGAAACCGACGTACATGCATGAGTCAATCTTTGCTTAGAGAGACATGAGAGGGTGACAAGTTTAATTCCATGTAATTTTGTTTTCGTTAAGTGGCTTAAATTCGATTAGCGAAATTCCTGCTAGTTTGATTCATAAACTGCATTCTTAAACGCATTTCTGTAGTCGTGACAAGATATCTTATCGGTCCTCATTACTTGCCGGACAACCTCAACGGGGATAATTATTTGACTTTTTTACAAACGGATCTCCCGGAGCTGATGAGTGATCTTCCGATATTTGAAGAAGATAGGCCCATTATCTTCCAGAATGATGGTTGTCCGGCACACTACAGACTAACTGTCAGGCAACATCTAGACAACGCATTTCCTAATGCATGGATAGGACGGCTGGGCCCTATTGCATGGCCGGCACGTTCCCCAGACCTTACTCCTTTGGATTTTTATGTCTGGGGGCGTGCCAAAGAGCTTGTTTATAAGAATGAAATCAGCAGTAAGGAGGATTTAATAGAAAAATCAATGCGGCATTTACAAAAGTGAAAGAAGAGACTAGGCTGCGTGTCACGATTACAGAAATGCGACGAAGATGTAGGGCGTGCATTCGTGGGAGAGAAGCACAATTTGAACAACATTTGTGAATAAAGTACTCAGTGTTATCATTTATCTTTTCCATAACTATTCCTATTATTTTAATTTTTGTTACTTGGTTAAATTTACTCCAGCATTTTCAATTTCGGCAGGTTATTTATTAAACGTGGGGCGTGTGGTTAATAAATTCTATTATTACTCTTAAAATGATTTTTACTAATGGAAATTTACCAGCGATTGTTAACTTTAACGTATTCACCAATGTTCATAACGGTGGTATCAGTGATTTGAAATCTTCGTGAGGAAATTTCAATGTACTGCGCAGTATTATTTTTTCTTTTTTTTTCTTTTAAGTGGCGTATCGTTGTAAAAGAGAAGTTTTTTAATTAATTTGAAATCGTCTATGACTTGTGTTTTTTTTATACTTGTCGAAACTTAAATGTCATTTTATATTCCACATTTGTCATAGCTTAAAGGGCCCATATTTCTTTTTTAAAGCATGCTTGTGGGTTTTGGTTTCGTTTTAAAATAAAACCATTATTAGAGCATCATTTAAAAAAATATGGGTGGCTTAAGTTGCTTAGATATCTAATTAAGAAGGTTTAAAAGAAAAAGTTTGAATATTTAAAAAAAACGGAAAAAAAATATTAAAAAAAACTATCATCTTTAGCATAGGGGTCACTATGGCAAATGTGTTCCAATCGGACCGAAGTATTTCCCATTTTCGTTTGTCGAACCCGCTACCAAACACCCTGTATAACGGTATAATTTTGAATCAGTCATGCTGCTGCATGACTTGTCAAATTTAAAAACTCAACGCAGTTCCTATCATTATCTATTGAAGACTCTATCGAAAAAAGGTGACAATCTCTTTTAGCGAGTCAAGTGCCATTCATTTACCAGTTTGATTCTTGTTTTATTTATTTATTTGCAAATGGGATGAAAAACATTGTTTGTATCACGGGAAGCATGCGGAATACAAACTTAGAAGTTAAAAATCCCCTTCTTCCGGTCCTTGCTGCACAATGTAGGTACCATTAATCACACGCATTTACTACATTGTAGAAAATATTTAAGTAGATGGTTTTTGTTGTATAGTTTTTGGACTATCTATTTGCCCAATCTAAAGCACGAGTTT
Organism: Acleris holmiana; assembly: GCA_949316455.1. NCBI lineage: Eukaryota > Metazoa > Arthropoda > Insecta > Lepidoptera > Tortricidae > Acleris > Acleris holmiana. Next base: position 13,302 of record CASGFW010000126.1, on the reverse strand, counting down.
GTGTCATGTTAGGTGTTTGCTAAGGTAGAAATTTGTTTGTTTGTCTTATTTGAACAGACCAGGGCTGAAGCCCTTTAAAACGGTAAAAAGTGAATTAAAATAATAGTAGGATACTACAAAAAATTAAGGACAAACATTTTTCGGAAGATCTGAGGCTGGGAAGTGGAAGGGGGTGCATTTTCTGAGAACATTTACTATAGTTTGTTTTTGTACACTATCAAAAGTAGAGTATTCAACGAACAAAAAGCTAACAGACTTTTAAAATAAACAGGGCTGGAATTCTACAAGGTAATAACGATATCGTTTTTGACCTGTTTCCGTATTGTCAACGTTTTGATAACTCTTATGTCATTTACAATAATGGGGACTTTGACATAAACGATTCTTAAACGTGTCAAACACGATATCGTTTTAACGCACCTGAATAGGGGCCCTGATATTTTGACGTGGGAATTTTCGATTGAAAATTAGGGTGATTTTTCGATATTAAGAATAGGGTCGAAAAATAAATATTTTAAATCAAAAAGTGTTACAGTATTTGCGGTATAAAAAGGTAAGTTGTCACCAAATTTCGTGAAAACAAAAAACCGTTTTGTAGAAAATAATAATGAAAAACCAAAAACTTGGTTATTTAAAATGTTTACATACATTTCGAGGTTATGTAGAAAAAAGTACAAAAGTCGCTGATCCTTTTATTACCTACAACTTTTGCTATTTATCTTTCTTCCATATGACTTGTACTCGTAGTTTTGCCGGAAATCGAGTTAACCCCTTTTCCCTTAATTCAAGTTATTAGAGTTTACGCCTACATTATTATTATGGTGTGACAAAACACTACTGACTCATCATTTTCGTAATTTTTATCCATGATATCCCCGTGGTAGTGGCGCTATGTCAGTTTGCACTGGACGAATATGATAAATAAATTACATCGGCAATAACGGTATCTAAAAGTGAGATTATTCTTCTAAAGAGAGACCACGTTTTATATGGAATCGAAGGTTGAAAGGCAAAACCCTTCAAGCGACAAAATGAGCAACATTGAGTTATATACATATTTCGTATCAGCAGATTTTTCTAATTCATTGTAATCGCTTAATTGTGAATTAAAAAAAATGTCGCTTGAAGCGTTTTGCCTTTCAACTGTCGAAATTATAAATTAATAGATCAATTTATTCAAGTTATTTAATTGAATAAATTAATTGAATTGTAATGAGGTTTTGTAGTGTTTGTTGTCATTATTATTATTAATACAACGTGTTACAAAATAATCCATCAAAAAGAAATTACGAAAGTAGTGTCAACCCTAGTATGCTGTTTACCTAAGATACTGAACTGACGTTATTTAACAAGGATTGACTACTTTTGTAATTTCTTTTTTACGTATTATTTTGTAACACGTCGTATATGGGGTCTTGGTGGGGTTGTGGGGACTTGCTATTGTTTTAATTTAATCCAACGAGACGTTTAATAAATATAACGTAATTATTTTTTAATGTGTCGCAGGCTTTACGTAGGTACGTAGGTACCTAACGACTCTTGTTTATTTTTAACTACGTGTTGCAACTCCGTACGCGTACTCAGGAATCGACAATTTTCAGAGATATTATTATAATGTGGTATGTTAATGGAGCACTTGAACGAGCGTAGACGAAGCAGAAGTTTTAACGGCTGCGACGGTGTGAGCGGGATAGAAAATAATACGGTTCAGTAAATACCTATGAAAGTACCTATGTACTGTTGTTACAAATAAAAACTATGTAAATTGAAGATTTAACACCTTCGCTCGGCAGGCCCGTGACGACCGTGACCACGATGACGTTTGACTCGTTCGATCCATCCTTTCAGGATGGGCGCATCGGGGGGTGGGCGTTATTACGTTGTTTTAAATTGTGATAATCATTGTTGTATTTCTAGAGCCCTCCACCCAGCCTCCGGTAGAGTGTTGGAAGTGTATAGCAACCAACCGGGCATGCAGTTCTACACGGGCAACTTGCTTCCCGATCCGGAAAAAATAGTGGAGGTTTGTTATATTTACCAGTTTAGCCGAATTCTTATACAGTCGTGCCTCTCTGCATTTATGAGTAGCCCATATACAATGTGGAAAGTTAAAGATATTGGAGTGAGGGGGGCCGAAGGGTAGCTACCGGTAGTTCCCGGTCCGAAAACCTCGCCGCCACGCCAAAATTACCTTACGAGACCATCTTCTAACTTTTTAATTATGTATGTAAGTATCTAATGTCAATCGACGAGATTTTTAATAATATAGGTATTCAGATTGTTTACGAGTTTTTTTTCATTATTGAATAAAGCTTCTATAGGGTTTACTAGCTGTTGCCCGCTAATGAAACCGCGTAGGTGTCGGTTCTCGGTATTTCCTCGGGAACCGTCCAATTTTTTATGATAAAAATACTTTGTATCTTTTCTCGTGACTCTACCTATCTCCATACCAAAATTGATCGATATCCTTACAGCGGTTTAGTCGTGAAAGCGTAACAAAGACAAAGTTACTTACTTGTAAGTGTAAAATTGATGCAAGTTGACCTAATGACCAGTGCGCAAAACACAGGACGGTAAAATTGTACTTAATGGCGATCGACGGTTTAAGGAAACTATTAACTTAGTCGTCTGTTGGTCCATAAGAATAAGTACTATTAGAAGGGCAACTTCAGCGTCATTGTATGGATTAGACAGCAAAGCCGTCAAATAATTACCTACAGCGCCCCACGCCCCGCCTTACCTCTCTCTCGCCTGTCGCTAAATTAGGGTTGTCACAAGTAGGATATATAAAACTAACTGAGCCCGCAACCTCGTCCGCGTAGAATTAGTTTATTTACCTGTAAAACTATACGATAAACTACAACCTTTTTTTAACCAGCGGAGTCGGATAAAAAGTACGCTTAATATTTTGCGTCTCTACAGAAGCGGACTACTGTGTCCTTGACAAATCTAACAGTTAAAAGGTGCAGTTTTAAATAAAACGCTCATCCGGTTCATCAGTGACCAAGAACAAGATCCTGAAGGCAAAACACAATTTTTTACTGTAGTGTTTTAAAACAAGTATTGTAAAATCTAAATAAAAAGTGTACAAAGTAAAATAGTATATTTATTTATTTTTTACTCTTTTTAGTTAATGTGTTTATGTTAAGTACAAATAATAAGTAAAGATTCAAACTTGATTGATATCGTCCTACAATTCTCGTAAAGAACGTGGCCAAATACGGAACTAACAATTTCGTATGGTAAATCCACAGTTTTCGAAGACAGTGGCGCCTTTGAGAGCTTCAAGCGCCGATTCTGGGTGGCAACCCGCTAGTATTTGCTGCGATAAATAGTCCTGGACTGTTGACAGGCCACGCGGGAGCGCGGCGGGGATGAAGTTACCCTTCTAATAGTACTTATTCTTATGGTTGGTCGCAAAGCCGAAAGGATGCCAAAGATTGTCATCACAAAATTCTGGCATAATACCCTAACGCGTTAAAAAGGTGGTGTGACTTAACTGTTAAGTACAATTTATTTATGAAAGATAAAACCTTAAAAAGTGTAACGAATTTTTTTAGAACTATTTAATTTTCAATATGTAAATAACATGAAATATTTCTCCACACTCCCACACGCTTAACGGACCACAGTGGTACAACACACTCGTAGCGTCATCCTCCAGAATAATTTCTCCCAGATACGACGTACTTTGACCCATTTGTTATGTTCCAGTAAAAATAAATATTAGCTTCTGTCAATTCTGCAAAGTCAATGATCTCAGTACCATTTATTGGTTCTAAAGGCAATTTTTTTCGGGGTTATCCATGTTCTTCGACTAGTTTAACTAAAACATTCTCTGTATCTCTTTTTTCAGTCAATCCTTGCAATATTATTTCCGCTGTAGAGTCATCGAATGTATTGTTTTTGCCATATCGATACAAACAAACATACGATTAGAACTATGAATCCTCGAGTTCTAAATAAGGAACAACGTCTAAGAAACCGTGATCTAGTACAAATATATCTCCTGCCTTCATTACAGTACACCGACCATTAGGGTCATCCATGATTTGTCAAAGTATTGCTGCATTGTTGAGGTTGGCTAGAATCGGACCTAACATATCGACAATATAGCCAGTCGTCGTGCAAAAGGCCTTACAGAGCGGTGTTTTTTTGACCTGAACATGATTTTCTCTGTTATTCGTTGTTGGTACTCTTCTCATGTCGACAATGTATTCCATCGCATATCAATATCAGGCAATCAGTAGTATTGTTTTTTTTTTTTGCAACGCTACTACTTTGGTTATCTTATTCTATTAACTATTGTCGTGTTTGAGAATGCATACCAAACTTGTGCGACAGAATATCTTTTTCATCAGCCTCTATGACACTATAACAATATTCAGATATTAGTTGATCTGCTTCGAGCTCAAAATATTGTACATAGGTATATTGTCTATTAGAAACACCAGGGCTGGGATTCTACGCGGTAATAACGATTTCGTATTTGACGTGTTTGTATTGTCAACGTTTTGATAACTCTTATGACATCTACAATAATGGCGACTATGACATAAACGATTCTAAAACACGACAAACGCGATATAGTTATAAGGCAGTAGAATAGAGGCCCTGTTCGTAACTTAGTAAAAAATAATATCAAAGCTTGCATTACTGTCCGCTTAGAATTATTACCCATTGATGTACAAGTGATCTCTTTTGTCAAATCATTGATGTTTTCCTAACTTAGCGCAGTTAAAACATGGACCTGCTCCTCTGAAATTGATTGGTCTTTTATTTTATTAAATAAAGTAGAATCCATTTTTATTACCATAAACTTGAAAATATTGGTTATCTCTGTTGTACTTACTTCAGACGTATTTGAATGGACAGTTAAGTACGTTACTATCATAAAGGCGGTTTTTTATAATATGGGAATGTCAGCACCGATTTCCTACCGGAATATAATATACTTTTCACATAAGTTTGTATTCTAGCCTTTTCAGGAATAAGTAGTAAATTGGTTTTACCTTTACAAACACAGCAATAACTAGGCGTAGACACAGTTCTTGGACTGTCTCAGTTGCCTCTAGTTTTACGGCACAACTCGGCAATGTACAGGGTGGAAAAAATCTATGGGTCCTGGAGGGAAACATTCCTTTATTTTTAAAAAGAAACAATGCATTTATCGACTTTTTTAATTTAGCTTGTCTTGCTCGGGAACAGAAAAAGCTAAACATAAAAAAAAACCTTCACTATTTTATTAAACTAATCGGTAGGGTTATTGTTCAGGATAAAATGTATGTATGTAAACTCTTTATTGCACAAAAATATAAATATTACAATTATAACACTAAATTAATGTACAAAGGCGAACTTATCCCTAAATGGGATCTCTTCCAGCTAACCCTGAAGCAAAAAAAAAAAACCTGCTGAAAATGTGTGTGTTGATTGATTTTTGCCACCCTGTATACGTGCTGTCTACATCCATATCCGAGTCACTGGAGTCCCTTTCGTTATCTTTTTTAGGGTTCCGGAGCCGAATGGCAAAAACGGAACCCTTATAATTTCGTCATGTCCGTCTGTATGTCACAGCCATTTTACTCAGAGCCTATTGGCACTTTAAAATGAAATTTGGAGGATAGATGTATTCTATGAACCGCTATACAATGATGTAGTAAAATTGAAAAAATATATATATTTAGGGGTGGCACTCCATACATGTAACTAGGGGACGAAAAAAATATTTTTGAGTTACGTCAGCGTGTGGGATATTTTTAGATTTACGTAAGTGAACAGTTGGCGAGATATACGCTTCTAAAGTCGTAAAAATTTTGTCCGGGTGGGTAGCTTTTGAACTGTTAAATAGAACATTCTAATAAAAATTACAGTAGTAGAACATACGAAATACTTCCAACCAAAATTGTTTTGAACACGATACGCTGTGTAGTTTTTGAGATTTTAATAAAAAAAAATAAAAAAATGATTTTCAACCACGAACGTTCATCCCAGCTACGGGACCCTTCACTGTGCATGGTCCGACATGCACTAAGCTGGTTTTTTTTCGCTATGCCTTAATTCGACATACAGGGCATAAAACCATAAGAATAAACACTATTAACACGTTCACTGTCCCCATACAAAACGATCTGACAATGTCACAAGTCCAACTGACTGTTTTATGTCCTTTCAGTATGGGAATGTGACCCCATAGTGGAAGCATGGACTCCTGAAAAAAAGGTTCATTAGGCACCCGGACAGGGAACGTGTTAAAACGGTAACTTCATCCCCACCACGCTTGCTCCCGCGTGGCGTGTCAACAATCCAAGACAACTTATCGCAGCAAACACTAGCGGATACCATGCCACCCAGAATCGGCGGTTGAAGTAAGCGTGCAATAATATTTAAAATGAAGCTCTCAAAGGCGCCACTGTCTACGCTAACTGGTTTTACCATACGAAATTGTTAGTTCCGTAATTGACCACGTTCTTTACGACACCACGAACAAAAAGTCACAGGTAAATAAATACATTATTTACCTGTGACTTTTTGTTCAGGTTTTACAATAAGTACTTGTTTTAAGACACTACAGTAAAAAATGCGATTCGCCTTCAGGATCTTGCTCTTGGTACATATATAAAATGTATGTACAGTCACCAGCAATAATACTTAATCTAGCATTACATACAACAATCAATATAAGATAAAAATCTTATCCGTAGTTGAGCAGAAAATCGCGCCAAAACTCAAATAAATATTTATGGTTACCAATAACAGTGCAACGCAACCAATTAGCCTTTATAGATAAGGACTAAAGTTGATGAACATTAAATAAATTGAAGTACCTTGCATTTGCAAGGATGTTATAGATCAAGGTAAAAACGGAACTTTAATGTTATGGCAGATAATATAGACCCTCTAAGTCTATCTACCTATATGGTTTCGAAATGAATCCTTTGGTGTAATAAATAAAAAATACAAAAATGAATGTTCTTACTGCAAAATATGCCTGTAAAATTAATCTATAATATCTGTAAAACAAAGTCGGATTGGTTACACAATATTATAACTCAAATCAAAAGCGCATTGCAACGTGAAATATTGCAATTCAGTAAAGTCCATCAAATATGTTACGAAAAGTTGCGATATGGCGTTGTTTAACGTTCAACCTTTAAATACCGGCGATGAAATATCAAGGTGGTTGATATGTGAACTGAAATGAGGCGATTTGGCGTAAATTTTCATTTCCCATTTATGAATGTCATCCAACTGTTGTACATTTGGTTATGCATCTGTAAAATAGTCAAGGCGTTTATTTCAACGCATCAAATATAAAGTTAAGAATATCAGTGCCAAATCGTGGTATGATATAAATAAGTGTTGACAACATTTATTAGCGGTACGAAGCTCGCAGTGTCAGCTAGTATTATATATATTAAAAAGTAATAATTGACATCAGTGAACCGTAAAAAGCCTTTTGAATGAATCCTGTGTTTATGATCGAGCTCCTTCTAGTAAACTTACCCTTACTTACGTGTCGTATTATCCATTCTTACAACTTCTTTTCGTTCTTCATTTGGTTAATTTCGAATAATGTGTTTGTTCTTGAACAGTAAAAATGTATATTTAATATAAATAATACTGTTGGTTACTTTTAAATGCACAAAAGGTCTTTTTTCCGTCCTATTTTACTAAATCTATGATTAGGTATTGATTAAAACTAAAATTGGGTCATGGGTACTGCAGGTTTTAGTAAAATCTCTTTGGCATAACTTCCTTCTATAAGGGCTCATTTGTATAGCATATATTATGGAAAACTTAACTTAAATAAATAGCCATCTCGCAAAACGGGTTAAGGAGTTTAATGCAAAAAGGACGATTGTGATTCGGATGGCCGGAGCCTTAGCCACTGAACCGCTACGGGGCCTTTTATTGTGCGTGTACATGCATGGTTTTTTTTACACACGTACCTACCTTTTGTAGCCAATACCATCCGGGGCAGAAGAAGACGGAGGCGAAGGCAAGGGAGAAGGAAGTGAGGGAGAGAGCAAGCAATCCGAGAGTGAGGAGGCATCTGAAAATGAGGACGAGGCGAAAGACGGAAGCGAGGTGAAAATTGATTAGCTAACCTTTTAGTAGTGGCAGATCCAGTGTAGCTCTTCACTGGTTGTAGTAATAATTTGCCAGACTGACCGACGCAGTACAAAGAACTCGACTGTACTATCTGTTATTGCTTCTTTGATTCGACCAGTGTGAGTGCCGGTTGCCAAAATCATTTTCACTCTCTTCTCCCTTTCTTCCCTACTTCCCAGATAAGTTTTTAAAGGCATCTGTTTGGCAAGAACAAGCGACCGGAGAGCCGCTCCGCTTGCTCGTTTAGCCACATGTTATCATGTAATAAAATATCAGGGAACAGTTCACAGCTATAAAATATCAAGACAAAGCTTTATACAACTTAATGAAAATGCCATTATTTTATCTTGGTAAAAGACAAACTGACGACGTTAATTTCACTTAGGTATCCTAAAACATAAGTGGGTCATACACACTCTTGTGGTCAATAGTTAAGAGCTTGTGTGCATATAAGTTATGTTTTTATATGATAGGTCTAAAGCAGTCCTGACGGTGAATCGAAATAATAATGTCACGACGTCATAATTATGTATGTACTGGAAATTTCAATAGAGAATAATGAAACTAAGTACTTGTAATACAATGAATGTGTCAAGTAATAAACAAAAGAAAAAAAAACGCATTGTCGGAAATGTCTGAATGAAAGCTCGATGAAAAAAAGGATTTATTTTAAATATAACCAAAAATGAAGCTGATGTACGAGTAATAATACTCGCGTCGCATGTTTGTCTCACGAGTATAACCGATATAAACCGAACATCTGACTTGTACTCCGAGGTGTCCCATAAACCCGTGTTTTATTTATACATATACATAATCACTTTAATTTGAAACACTCGACAATGACTTAGTGAATGGCATGTTACTTAGTTTTCAAAGATCGAAATAAATGTGATCTCTTACTTTTGACACATTATGTGTTAATTTACTTCTAATACACAACAATAGTCGGTAACACTTGACTTAATTTATTGTATATATTATGGGACCCTATTTCATCAGTTTATTTTGCGGTTGAAAGTACAAGCCTAGTGCTTAGTTTGGGACTAGGTCAATTTGTGTGAGATTGTCCTCCGATATTGATTATTTTATTTATTTATAATTCAATAAATAAGCTTACAAAAATACAAAAAGACATCCAACATTTTAGCACGGATTCGTCGTTTTATACGAGGGGATAAAATATATAAAAGTGTAATTAAGTATTAATCAACTTAGATCAGTGGTCCTTTGACTAGGGACATTTCCTAAAGATACCTTCAAGTAAACCTTTAGGAACTTGTAGACACACTGTAATGTTCATTGCAACAGAAAAATTATGCTCTTCTACAGTCAAGTTCAAAAGTATGTATACACTTTAGTACCTTGTCACTTTAATCGCTTGGATAATTTCATATGGCAGTTTAAACATGACGTTAAATAGACAAGGTACTAAAGTGTATACATACTTTTGAACTTGACTGTACATAAAAGTAGAAAATCTGGTTTTTATACTGGGTATGTCTTCTAACCTTAGTTCTTTGTTGTCAAGCGCTATTTTAGGCAATGGTAGAAAGTATTATTCCTTAAGAAATCAACAAAGATATTAATGAGGCGTGCTTATACTCGGCCTACTCGTATTCGTATGTACATAAATTTAGCAGCAATAATATACTTATTATCATTGCCACCGGCACCATTAAACGACTGTCCTACTGCATGCCGTGGTTACAGAGTTGTCATTAAGTGCAGTGGTTGACAGTTAAAAATGAAAGATTGAATCCAAAGGTGTAAGCGTCTTTGTTTACTAGACCATTTGGGATTGTTCATTGAGGTTTATGTATTCTGTTTTCAGGGGAAGGTGGCCTATGGCTACGTTCCGTTGGTGGGCAAGCAGGGCACTTTTTATAAGAAACATGGACTTTTCTGTATGATGCCACAAAATTTGCCTGATGCTGTTAACCATGTGAGTCTCCTGCGTCCCCGGCTCGTTACTCGACGCTGCCATACTCGTACCTGGGTATTAGGGTTTTAAACGATAAATTAAATAAATCTTACTTGTAACTATTTAGGATTCTATACCTGGGCACCGTCCTATATAGAAGTTAGTTATTATTTTACTAAGGCCCGATTCGACCAAACTTTTATACCGGGGTAAACGCTTACTCTAAGATTAGTAATGTCAAAAAATGACAGTTTTCTATGGCATTTTGACATTACTAATCTCAGAGTAAGCTTTACCCTGTGTAAAAAGTTTGGTCGAGTCGGGGCTAAGTGAGATTTCTATGGTACCGAAATACCGCAGTTTGGTCGAGTGTGAATTGACGACTTTAGTGATCGCGGGAATACAATACAACAATACAATACAAATATTCTTTAATTAACACCACATACAAATACAGCATAAAAAGTAAAATAAAAACTTACCGAGTCAATAGGGGGTCTTATCGCTAAGTAGCGATGTCTTCCAAACAACCTTACAAAGAAGAGAAGTGTCAAAGAAACAGAAATAAATTGGTAGGCGGTGCAAACTAAACTAACAAATGGAATATTAAAAAAAAGTAAGTAAAAATAAAAACCTAACATCCAAACGACATACGTATAACATATAAGTATATTCATATACAACGTACATACATAACATCACGCCTTCATTCCCAGAAAGGGGTAGGCAGAGCTACAGAATTACCAACAACTCTAAAAAAACTTGTTGATAATTCTATAACAACATTTTGCAAAATCAGGCTAAGATGTTTACCAGTGTATTAGTGACAGGTTACAAGCCCATCGCCTAACGGCCGAACCCTATATTCAAACCGCGGATAGATAAGGCTTACTTCGGGTTGAAACTTGACATTTGCCCATACAAAATGTGTCAAATTTTAATCCGAAGTAAGGCTATCTGTCCACGGTTTGAATATAGGGTTCGGCCGTTACAGTATTACAAGCCTTTATTCCCTTAGTCGCCTCTTACGACCTCCACGGGAAGACATGGAGTGGCACTATTCTAATCCGGAGCCCACACGGATGAACGTGTTACAAAATAATCCGTAAAAAGGAAATTACGAAAGTAGAGTCAACCCTAGTATACTGTATACCTAAGCTACTGAACTGAAGTTATTTAATAAGGGTTGACACTACTGTTGTAATTTCTTTTTTACAGATTATTTTGTAACACGTTGTATAAACTACAGATACATACAAAACTATAGATAAATACAAAATATACATAAGCCTATAAACAAATGAAAAAATTTTAAATTTTGGGGGTTCCCCATACTTAGAACTGAAACTCAAAATTTTTTTTTCATCATACCCATACGTGTGGGTTATCTATGGATAGGTCTTCAAAAATGATATTGAGGTTACTAACATCATTTTTTTCTAAACTGAACAGTTTGCGGAGAGACATTCCAAAGTGTTGAAATGTGTCCCCCCCCCTGTAACTTCTAAAATAAGATAACGATAGAACTAAAAAAAATATATGATGTACATAACCATGCAAACTTCCACCGAAAATTGGTTTGAACGAGATCTAGTAAGTAGTTTTTTTTTAATACGTCATAAAAACATTAATCAAAGCTACAACGAACTTTTATATTATGTTACTTGCTGCTACGGAACCCTTCGTGCCCGAGTCCAACTCGCACTTTGCCGGTTTATTGTTTGTTTCTTTCAAGCATCTTGCTAGCGTGCATTGAAGAATGGATATGGAACTAATAATTGGGTTTGCCGGTTTCACTCGGAATATTTATTTGGTTACCTATCAACCTATCATCAATACATTTGTAATCGTCTCGCTGGCTAATATGTTATAATTTGATTAGTATAGTTATTAATTGATCCAGTTTGAATATAAGATGCTTCAACAGACCACTAAGCGACTATAAAATTGGTGGTGGAACCCAAAAATTTAATACTTTTATCTGAAAATAATCAACTTTTCCAAGTCTTCTTACCTGATTTGTAATTATTGACTAAATAGGGCGTCTCGAATAAGAATAGCAGCTCAAAATAGATATCCAAATTGACCTTACCTGTTCGTTTTATTCATGGTTTAATAATGCAATGCGGTAGGTATTTGTTGAAAGCATTTTATATTTTATTACTTTTAATTCCATTTTTTACATTATGAAGGTTTTTGGGAGATTACCTGACATTGATGGCTGAAAGACATTATAAAAAAGCATTTGTCATTTAAAGAGAATAATTTAATGAAAAGAAAATGAGAAATAAGCAAGAAAACTTTTTTGACCGTTATGATTATAGATTTTCACTAGTTAATGTTTTATGTAATATTAGAAATCCGATAAAGTCCTGATGCTGGGTTCGCTCTGATTATGATAATAATGGTGTAACTTTTATTAGAACCACTAAATACTACGATAAAAAGGTATTGATAGACAGACGGATAGAGGGCGTACAGATGGAAAGACGGACCGACAGTCAACAAGTGAACTTTCATAGGTTCCGTTTTTCAGAGTTAGGCACAGCGCAATCAAATTTTCGGAACAAGTATGTTGCTGAAAAAAATCTTAATTAGACTACTATCACAGGCATAAGAGTGTGTGCAGATATTTTCGAGTAACTTGTATGCTCCGAAATTTGATGGCGACTACAGAACCCTAAAAAGAATTATAACACCCGATTAAAGAAGTAAAAACCCATCATTGTTCTAAGCCATATCTATGTATAAGCTCACGGACTTGCACGTAGGGACGTAGGCTGATGACTTCCAGCTTACCGACAAGCACTTTTATAAAGAGGCTTCAGTAGCATAGACCTCATCCACACACTGCGGCAGTATATATGTATGACAGATAGAAGAGCACATAGAATTTGAGGATTGTAAAAAACCTTCGATTCCTTTGAGAGCTGAGTTGTGCTGCAATCTCTTTATCGGTATCGAATTGACTATCTGTAGATTGAAGTGTTGAAGTGTTTAAACCTCTAAACCAGTTCAAAAGCAACAAGGAGTGAGACAGGGATGTTTCCGGAACTTTCCAGCTGCGTTGGGAGACGATTACAAGCTTCTGAACTAGAAATGACTTTTCTCACAAGCCAAAAATCTTTGACCAGTGAGAGTTGCCAGTGTTAACTTACGGAAGAAAGACCTGAGGGCTTATTGTCTAACGCACTCACAATCACGATCGTTTTCATTTTGAAAATCGAACGCTCGTCTGCATACAATATGAAAACAATTGCTCC
>CASGFW010000125.1:0-85740 GCA_949316455.1 Acleris holmiana | reverse complement strand
GGCTTGCGCCCGTGTCAATAAGCCATATGTGCGTTTTACCGTTTATTGCAAGCTGAACTGAATTCATATGACAATACGTTAGAATGTAGTTTTTAGGGACGAAAAAATTTTAACTCTTCTGACATATCGCTAGTATTTTGTTCACTTCCTATCACCGTATTAACTTGATGACGTCTGTATGATGGATTTTGACGTCGGCCACGATAACTTGTATGTGTACGCCTGTAAAAGTTATTCGCGGTTCTTAGTGGTCGAGAATTATTTGTTTGTGCGTACTTTCCTGTGGGTTTATTTTGCGCACTTGTACCCGGTTGCGTGCGAGTGTATTTACACATAGGTGTACTATAATGTCCTCGGTAATGTCTACGGTCATTGTATCCTTTTTTCCGTAAGTGGAACATTTGTTCCGGTCCAGGTGTGGGTGTTATAGACACTTCCTGGTCTGTTGCTCCCTGTATAGCGTCTTTGAGCGAGGTGTAATTCCGGGACGCTATAATGGTACTCAACTTATTATTTCGTAATCCTTCTGCGAACTTTGTAATTGCCGTTTTTTCATTTAAGGGTTGTAAAATGGTATAGGCTTCTGGTTTTCCATTTGCCTGCGTTATTGTGAGGTTTACAAATAGATCCTCCAATTCTTGTCCGAAACGTTCGATGGACCTATTCCCTTGTTTTGCTGTCGTTAGTTTGGCTTGTATCGCGGTTGCTGATTTAATAGGTAAAAGATGGAGCTTCATTTCATCAATTAAATCGCTTATTTTGGTATGGTTACTGGATATTCTAAGTTTGGCATTTTGCGTTAGTCTTGTCTTAATTACAAAAATAATCAATAACTTGTAGTCTGTGTCCTTAATCATTGCGGAATATAAGTCTATGGCGTCTATAAGTTGCTTTGTAACGGCTTCCGAGCCGTCCATGACTGGTAACAATGATACAGCTGTTTTTAGGTCAAAACTGTCGTTCGACGTCATTGTGATTAAATTTTTGTTGTCTTGTTCGTATGTTGTTAAAATTTTACTGTAAACTTCCTCTATTTTTAGAAAGTAAGTCTGAATTAATTCACTGTCTTTTACAGATAGTTCTGATTTTTCTAATTTGGAGCTATATTGCAGATGTACTGCCTATATAATGTTTTTACTTGTTGAAGTTTATTTTGGCCAATAGCCTCAGTTCGGCGTTTTGGTCCTAACTTTCTAATATCCTCTTGTAGTGATTTTAATTGGTTATATAACTCCTGAATTGAAGTCATTAATAAATTTTACTAATATATGGGTTATTAGTGCAGACTAATTTTGGGTAAGCGAACAATACGAGGTTTTACACAGTTATAGTTAGGGTTATCTTAAATTGATACCTTCATAACGTTGCTGTGCTGTGCTGTGGTGTGGCTGTGGTTACGCGCTGTTGGTGGGTAGCTGCTGCTGCTGCGTGGACTTGTTGCTAGACGATCTGCTCTGGCCGGTTCCGCATCGTTGCTGCTACTGCTTGGCGCTCGATCTTTTTAGTTAGACATTCGTGAATCTTCTTCCACAATGCATAGATGAATATGATGCATACGACAATGAGTAGTGTCGTGGTCAAATACACCGTAACTTTGCCTCTGTAGGTTTGGCTCGTGGTTGCGTCGTTGGACTGGCCGTTCTGAGCGATGATGACCTCTTATTTTTTATCTTCTTTCGTGCATTGATGTCCCATGTCTTGCTTGGAGCTGCGGCGGATCGGTTTTTCAGCTGGTCCCTTGGAGCTGGCTGGAGCTGGTTTTTGCTGGCTGTTGCTGGCTGGAGCTGGCTTTTGCTGGCTGGAGCTGGCTGTTGCTGGCTGGAGCTGGCTACTTGGTTGGTTCGAGCGGCGGCGTGCTGACTGAAGCTGAGGCTGCCTCGAGCAGCCCTATCCTGGCAAGGTCGCCATGAAGTGTAGGGTGAGAGGTATAATGACAACTCAAGAGTCTGGAGGAATACTGTCCTTTATTGGTAAAATTGTACAGCTTATATACTATGGTTTCTAGTCATTATCTAGACTTAGGGTAAATAGTGTGGAACTTATGATTAAGCATTGTCAGCGGATTTAAACTATAAAACTTAATAGAGGCTATAAAGTTTTATAGCATCGTTAAACTAATAATTAGAGAAGAGGTAGGTATCAGCTGTATGTATCAGCTGTTACATTGGTGACCTCACTACATTGGGCTGCTTCTAAGGACATATTTCATGTCACCCCTGCTTCGTACGGCAACTGTCTGTTGAAAAGTTCTCTGGTTGACTTTATGGCTGTTCATGACCTTAAGCAGTTTAACGCCATCCCAAACTCAAAAAATCGCATACTTGATTTGGTACTTTGTAATACAGACACTGTCAAGGTACTGGAGAGTGCATTTCCCATTAAGCATGTAGATGTCTACCACCCTCCTCTAGACATACTAGTGGAGTTGGCAAGCAATGCTGTATCTGAAATAAATAAGTCAAAACCAAAATATAACTTCTTTAAAGCCGATTACGACGCTATCGTGGAGGCCCTAAATAATGTTTCTTGGGTGGAGGAACTTGACAGGTGTATTCATGTCGAGGACATGGTCGATAAATTGTATGAAAAGTTAAGAGCAATAATAAAAAAACACATACCAATGACAACTCATAATAGAAATGGGGACTTCCCCATTTGGTACTCAGCTAACTTATTACACCTCCTGCGCAGGAAGCACAAATATCACACCAAATACAAAAAATATAGCAATCCTTTAGATAGGTTGGAATATGAGTATTTGCGGTTAGATTGTGACAAGGTCATGAAACAGTGTTACACTAAGTACATGGAGTCAATGGAAAAACAGATAAAGGAAAATCCCAAATGTTTCTGGACCTATATAAAAAACATGCGCAAAAACAGCTCTACTTATCCACCTGAAATGGTCTTTGGGAATGAAAAAGCTAATAACTCGGTGAATATAAGCAATCTATTTGTAAAACATTTCTGTTCTGTCTTTGACAGAGATAATAACGCTAATGTCGGTGATTTGCCAAATACAATGGCGAGTCAGGAGAAGTCTGATTTATCTTTCACGCGGGACGAAATCGTAAAACACTTGAGGAAACTCGATATTAAGAAAGGAACTGGTCGGGATAATATCCCTCCACTATTCTTAAAAAAATGCTCTAAGCCTCTGTCACTGCCACTTATGAAATTGTATAATAAATCACTCACGTCAGGCGTTTTCCCTTCATATTGGAAGAAAGCCAGGGTTGTTCCCGTATTCAAAAATGGTAAACGTCAGTTAGTTTCGAATTATCGGTCAATATCCATATTATCGTCAATGGCTAAGATTTTCGAGAAATTGGTGTACAAGCTTATCTTTAACCAAGTGAAAGATCATTTCTCTCCGTGCTAGCATGGCTTTATGCCTTACCGATCCACCTGCACCAATCTGGTTAGTTTTGTTTCGGATCTCGCAGAAGCAGTTGACAGTGGTTATCAGGTCGACGCAGTGTACACCGATTTCTTGAAAGCCTTCGACAAGGTGAATCACAGAATCCTTGTAAATAAATTGCATGGTTTTGGTATTTGTAGCCCTATGTTGGACTGGTGCAAGTCATATCTTGAGAATAGGCCCTCAATTGTAGTGATTGACGGGGCTCAATCTGAACCTTATGTGGCGCATTCTGGCGTACCACAGGGGTCAAACCTGGGCCCGTTATTTTTAACCTATTTGTTAATGACATTCCAACTCAATTTGAGCATGCGGCCGCTTCCCTGTTTGCCGATGATTTGAAAATGACTATGGTCATTAAAACTCAGTCCGACGTAGGCCGGTTGCAAGGTGACGTTGACAGACTGTTGGAGTGGTGCGATGACAACAATATGCTGCTTAACCCGCTAAAATGTTACCACATTAAGTTTGGCTGCAAGCGCAAGCCCATCGAGTCTGAATATGTTATTCGAAATGAGAGCTTGCAAGAGGTTCAGGAAGTTAAAGACCTTGGATTGACCATGGATAGCAAATTACGCTTTGTAAACCACATAGACAAAATGCTGGATGCTTCTTTTTTTTTTTTTTATGTTAAGGTGAAGGCACACGAGCACTCAGGCCACCTGATGCTAAGTGGAATCTGAGACCCATACACATTTGAATTCTCAAGACTATAATCTTAAGACCTCAAATGCGTTGCCAACCCTGAGGACTAAGATGGAATGCCTCTATGCTAGTAATTTCACCGGTTGTCTTATCCCCACGCCGGAACACAATAATGCGAACACTGTTGCTTGGCGGGTGGTTAATGGATAAGATGGTGGTAGCAATCCGGACGGACCCTGCACAGGGTCCTACCACCACTTACTTACAGATCGTTAGGGTTTGTGCTAAGATGTGCTAAAGAGTTTAGAGAAAATTCTACATTGATTACTCTTTTTAATTGCTTCGTAAAAAGTAAATTGGAATACTGTAGTATGGTGTGGAACCCAAGTTATAAAGTGCATAGCGACAGGATCGAGCGACTGCAAAAGACCTATCGCTGCAAAGAAAGTTACCAGCCATATGATGGTAGGCTTAAACGTTTTAAATTAAACTCCCTCAGCAGTAGGCGCAGCTTGCTGGATCTTGTGTTCTTGTACAAATTATTAAATCATCAGGTTGACAGTTCTATGCTCTTTAATAAATTTAGCTTGAAAGTGCCTTGTCGAATGCCGCGCCACCCCTGCGCTCTGATGCACGTACCCCTCAGCCGGACGAACGTAGGTGCGCACGCGCCCGTCCCCCGGATGGCTCGGCTCGCCTGTACAACCGGCTCACTAGCCGACTCAGCTCGGTGGATATATTTCATGACAGTTTACCTGCTTTCAAGCGTAAGATAATATCTGTTGACGATCTTAGTTAGGTCTTAGTTAGGTCTTAGTTAAGTCTTAGTGAAGTCTTAGTGGGTCTTCTTTAGGTCTTAGTTCGATCTTAGATAGTACAAGTATCTTTAGATAGTACAACTCTCTTCTGTAAAATATCTGTTAAAGCATGCTGTGCTCACCTGTAATTGAAGCCACGGCCTTGGAAATTCACACATTTTATCAAGAAAACAAAATCTTTTGGCTGTGGGAATTGGGTTGCTGCTGGTGCTCCTTCGCACTTTACATCTACAATGAGCAGAAAACAAGTAAAAATGTTATAACGCAGTAAAAAAAATATTTGTCGCATTTGTAACTTTGTTCTTTATGATCACTATCCACAAGATGAGTGTGAGCATTGCAATATTAGCAAGTAGTTAAGTTACTCATATTAACGTTATGTTTGTGATTTAAGTTTAATTTAAATTTTAATACACTTTTGTAGTTATATAAAAGTGTAAAACCACATTATTAATTAGGTACAAATTACTCGGTAATTCTAACATTTGAGTTGTAATATTGTTAACCGTAAACGCGAGAGGTTTTACCAATAAGTTCACCACTTTTAATTGCATCATCAAGTTTATTGGACGGTAGCCTAATACGAAAATTATAAAGTACCTACTGTTAATAATGTGGATTTACAGTAAGGCTCTATGGTTATTAACTATTGTAACGTTGTTCACGATTATTACAACACATAATGCATAGGTTCCTAAAATATATAATTTGATATAAAATAGTGCTAGCGGTTTTGTTATCGCTCCTACGCATCTCCAATGAATCAAGCGCCGAGCGGCCATCTTGCCGACCGCGCTGCAGCGTCAGTGCCTCAGTGGCTCAGTCCCGATAGACCTCTGCACTGAATGCACGCCGCCTTGCTCCGCGCAACAGCTGTTTTGTTAGCTCACTACGTTGACGACGAGTCCTGTATTAGTAAAGATAATACTAACGGCATATTTATTACCTCGAACAACATTCTTAAGATATCTACAAATACGGCTTAGTGATTAATGTGAGGATATTTCCCCCCTCTCTTAGGGTAAGTGTGAACTGCTAATTGTTAAATTTTAACTCGTTTGTAAGTCTCTCAGAGGCAGATAAAATAGAAATCCTCTTACATAACATACGTCCTTGCTATGCCAATGTGCTCACGTCTTGTCCGGAGTTAAAGGACATTGATACCTTACGTACAATATGCAAAAATTACGAAAATGTTAAAAGCCGCATGTCACAATTCCATGAGCCACCAAAAGTGACATCCGAAACACTCGCTCCAGATTTTGCATATGCCCACGTTTCCTATTCAAATTCTGGAGGAAAGCCATTAGGTAGATCGTCCAACAGTAACAACACCCAATATTATTCACAACGAGGTGGATCCTACAATAACCACGAACACAATAAGCGTACCTACCCCACAAATTTTTTTAATAGGCAAAATACTTATAGAAGCGGTTTTCCAAAAAACTATCCACCAGATTCAATTGATGCCCCTAAACCTATTCATGCGGTCAGTACAAACCCTAAGTTCTGTCCACGTTGTTGCGTAGATACACATGGTCTGCGAAGTTGTACTGTAGAACGCAAAATCGTATGCTTTCGTTGTGGTCTAGCGGGAGTTAAATTTCATGACTGTCCTAATTGTCAGAATCAACCTTCTGTTACATCGGACAAACAAAAAAACGAATGAAGCAGAATTGTAGTTACTTTGACAATAATGAATGGAAAGATTGGTTAAAATTTATCAAAAACTTTTTCAATGTATACAAAGTGACTTCAATTCTGCAGTCAGTATCTTCTAATGATAACAGAACTAATGTAAGTATTAAAATAAATAACGTAGTTGCTACCAGATTGCTAGATTCGGGTGCTGCTGTATCTATAATTGGAAACGGATTCCATAAAAAGTTATTGAGTCCAAACTTGGTCCTACAAACTAATGACCAAATTAATATTGTTGCAGCTGGGGGTCAAACCCTGAACAGCATTGGGAACCTAAATTTACCTGTGGACTTTGATGGTCAAAGTCATAAAATGAAATTATACGTAGTGCCACATATTGAAACACCGATAATTCTTGGCATTGATTTCTGGCGGAAGTTCAAGTTATGTCCCAAGTATATTAGCTCTATGAACATAACCGAACTGCCAAAATCTCCTTCTAATTTACAGGTTATTGATAAATCAAAACATATTACTCCCTATCAACAACTTAGCCAAACGCAACGAAATCTTGTTCATAGTATCATTGAGCAATTTAAGGATATATCTTACGAAAAAAAGGGTTTGGGTCGCACTGCAATGATAACCCACCGTATCGATACTGGTAATGCTTCACCTATTCGTCAGCGTTATTACCGTATGTCGTCAGAAAAAACCCGCATAGTTAACGAGCAAGTAGATGAAATGATTCAATTAGACGTTATCGAACCATGTGAGAGTGCGTGGTCGTCTCCAGTATTAGTAGTTAATAAAAAAAATGGCAAACCTAGATTCTGCCTTGACAGCAGAAAACTTAACTCTGTTACGATTAAGGATGCTTATAATCTGCCATACATATCAGAGATCTTAGATAATTTAAGAGATGCTAAATATCTAACAAGCATAGATTTATCTAAGAGCTTTTGGCAAATACCCATTGATACCGAGGATAAACGTAAAACCGCGTTTTTTGTTCCAAATCGGGGAACGTACTGTTTTAAAACTATGGCTTTTGGCCTCACTAATGCCCCTGCGACTCGGCAGAGGTTGGTCGATAAGTTGTTTGGTCTAGAATTCGAATTAAAAGTATTTTGTTACCTTGATGACATAATTTGCGTAAGCAATAACTTTGACAGCCATGTGGCATTATTACGTCGGGTCCTTGAGAAGCTTCAAAATGCCAATCTTACTATTAATTTTGAGAAAACACAATTCTTTAGGGACAGCTTAAAATATCTGGGTTATATGGTCGATTCTCAAGGGTTACGTACCGATCCAGACAAGGTTGCTGCTATTGTGAAGTATCCTACACCAAGTTCAAAAAAAGAACTCAAAAGATTCCTGGGTACTGCATCTTGGTACCGCCGCTTTGTACCAAATTTTAGTATGATCGCAGGGCCTTTAAATAAGCTTACGTCAAACAAAAAAGGTGCGCCACCATTCGTTTGGAATAGGGAGGCTAACAACGCGTTTGAATCTCTTAAGCAAAGTTTGACCTCATGCCCCGTCCTATCCTGCCCAAAATATGAACTGCCTTTCGAAGTTCATACAGATGCAAGCAATTCCGGAATTGGGGCAATGCTGTGCCAACTAATAAATGGACAAGAGCACCCTATTGCTTACATGAGTAAGTCGCTGTCGGGAGCAGAGCGTAACTACAGCATCACTGAGCGAGAGACGCTTGCTGTTCTAACGGCCTTAGAACACTGGCGTTGCTATCTCGACAACGGCCAAACGTTCGTCGTTTACACCGATCATTCAGCCTTAAAATGGTTTTTATCACTAAACAATCCAACCGGAAGGCTCGCTCGATGGGGTGTTAGACTGTCATCATTTAATTTTATAATTAAACATCGCCGCGGCGTGGATAATATAATACCAGACGCATTATCGCGTGCTGTTCCCGTTAGTTCTATAAGCACCTCTAATTCATTTTTAAACACAACAGATGAATGGTACAAAAACAAATATAAAATATGCACAAATTCACCATTAAGCCTTCCCAATTTCATGATAAGTAATAACGCCCTCTTTAGGTTAACGAGAAACCAATGTCCGTTAACATCGGAATTTGCTTGAAAAGAAGTAGTTCCAAATGAGTTACGAGAAAAAATTATTACAGAAAACCATGCTGAACCAACAGCAGAACACTTAGGGATTCACAAAACTTATTACCGCTTGGCCTTACGCTACTTTTGGCCTGGTATGCACTCTGATGTCGTGAAATTTGTTTCTGGTTGCTCTACGTGTCTTGCTTATAAACTACCTAATCATGCAACTTTAGGACTCATGGGCCGACCTAAGCAATGTTCCCGTCCCTTTCAGATGGTATCCATTGATTTCATCGGCCCATTGCCAACAAGTAGGAAGCAAAACACCCATTTGCTCGTAGTTGTGTGCTGTTTCACAAAGTACTGTCTCACATTTCCACTTCGACGAGCTAACGCAGACGCGGTTATAAAGCATATGGAAAACTCAATATTTCTCGTTCATGGGATACCGCAAACAATATTTTTAGACAACGGGAGTCAATTTATAAGTAGAAATTTAGAAACATTTTTCCAAAAATATGAAATACCTAACATTTACTTTACGCCACGTTACACCCCTCAAGTCAATACCGTTGAACGGTTTAACAAGACTATTGTAACATGCATTTCTACCTTTGTCGAAGGCGATCACAGAGCGTGGGATGAAAATTTACCAAAAATACAATTTGCAATAAATAATTCGGTAAATGAAGCTACTGGTTATACGCCAGCCTTTCTTGTGTACGGCAGGGAGCTGGTAACTTGCGGATCCCACTACTTAGAGTCGGACTTAGGTGATGAGGTCCTTTTCCTGCCTCGTAGCATTTATGCTGAAAACATTGGTCATCTGGCAAGAATATTTAATGACGTCCAAGCTCGTCTTTGGCGAGCACATGCAAAGAACTCGAATCGATATAATCTAAGAAGAAAACCTGCCGAGTTTCAAGTTGGTGATATAGTGTGGAAAAGAACCTATTACCAAAGCGACAAAGACCAATATTTTTGTAAAAAGTTAGCGCCGAAATTTTTAAAGTGCCGTGTTACTGGAAAGAAATCATCCCTAGTTTACAACTTGGAGGATATGGCAGGTAAACAACTAGGCACTTGGCATATTAAGGACTTAAAATCAATTAATTACCGGGTCTAGCTATCTTAGTGTTTTATTTAGTATAGACAATAATTTCTTTATAGTTAAGACAATATTAAGTAGTCATGCAGTTAGCCGGATTTTACGAAGAGATGAGTAGTAAAATCCTTCAGTACCGAGAGGAGTAACTGTAACGTTGTTCACGATTATTACAACACATAATGCATAGGTTCCTAAAATATATAATTTGATATAAAATAGTGCTAGCGGTTTTGTTATCGCTCCTACGCATTTCCAATGAATCAAGCGCCGAGCGGCCATCTTGCCGGCCGCGCTGCAGCGTCAGTGCCTCAGTGGCTCAGTCCCGATAGACCTCTGCACTGAATGCACGCCGCCTTGCTCCGCGCAACAGCTGTTTTGTTAGCTCACTACGTTGACGACGAGTCCTGTATTAGTAAAGATAATACTAACGGCATATTTATTACCTCGAACAACATTCTTAAGATATCTACAAATACGGCTTAGTGATTAATGTGAGGATATTTCCCCCCTCTCTTAGGGTAAGTGTGAACTGCTAATTGTTAAATTTTAACTCGTTTGTAAGTCTCCTTAGATTCCTTGCTATGCGGCTTCCGCTTGCTATTTGAGTGTTTACGTGTAGATCTTATTATTAGTAGATGTATGCTATACTCAACTTCTTCATGCTTTAGTATTAGTGGACAGTAATGTAACGCCATACGCGTTTAAAGTTAATGACTTAATTAACGAAATTGATTATTATTTATTAGCTAAATGTTATTTACGCAAGGTGATCTTTTGTTATCGAGTGTAACTTAGCTTATTAGCTCCGTTCCGGTTTCCGTGTACCGCCACATACAAACCGCATACCTACCGTCTTGTATAAACAATTATTACCTGAGAACAAGGATTAGGGATTTGTGGCGTTGCACGGGACATTGTTTCATCTTGTCCTAACAGGCTGGAATTCAATTCCAGGGTCCTAGCTCCGGGACTACCTCCCGAGCGTGAACGAGTCTCGCCGCAGCCACTTGCCCTGCTTATCGTGCGTCGGCCTTCAGGGGAGTACCTAGTACCCTGCGCTCTGATCCAAGCTGTTATCGAACTTGTAGTATTTAATTAAAGTGGAACTTTTATAAGGTGTCAGTGCTTATATTTAATTTCATCACTGCCCTAAACTCCTTACCACTACACTATAAAGTTTTTTTTTTTTAAATTAACCCTTAGTTTGTTAACGCTCTTGAATAATAATGAAGAAGATCTCATTTATACAAAGTTTACTATCTATAGCTGGATTCAGTATTAATTAACAATTAAGGAAAAATATGTTTTATTTTTATATTTTGTACGTATCTTTCATATTTAGAAGTCACTAAAAAGTGAATTAAAGCGATCTCAACTAAGATACATTTTTATCATGTATACATAATTATTTTAAGCCATACCTAATACTAATTAATGAACACATTGCCTAAGAATTCCTTATTTGTTACCCATGTTCCTATTATTGTTACTGTCCCTTGATATTTTAAGATAATATTTTTGATTTTTGTTTAGTTTTTGTTATAGAACTCAACTTATTAAGTATTTATATTAAAATATAATTGGCCTTAAATTATAATTTTCAGGGATATAACTAGAAATAACTTTAATAAATACGTGTTACAATTTAACTTTAACTAAGGTTTGATTAAAAGGTAACGTAAAGGAGTAATTACCCATTGAATTTTTTTACTGTAACAAACCCCCCGTCTACTTACTAAATAATTATATAATCTATAATACTTAACTTAATATAATTTAATTTAAACTCTTAATGAATAGAATATTCTAATTTGATATATTTAATTGGCCTTTTGATCGTCTAGTGTCAGAATCCTACATTGCACCACAGCACCCATGTCTTTTATATGGAGCATAGTCAGATTTGGAATTCTTTTAATTCTACGAGCCCTAATGATTCTCCTATATTTTTTTAAAAATATAATTATATAAACTACCGTTCCTTTATTAATCTCACTCCTAATTAACCTACCCTGACCCTTTACTTTATCTAATGTCTTTAATAATATTTAATTACTAGCTGTTACCCGAATACCTAACATGTAATATTATTCCCTACCTATGTGTCTAAGAGAAACAATATAATTATATTTGCCCTACCTAAACCCCTACCTTGAAATGAGGCCGGTTACAGCGAGAATCTTTTTGATCTTAGGTTTATTACTACTATGGTATGGTATGGTATGGTATGGTACTATGGTATTTAATAGTTATTTGAACTGAAATCTAAAATCAAATTAGTCCTTTCTTTGGATGGGGTCTGGCCTCACTAAAACGACCTATGACAGCGTTATGTGTATATTTTTACACTTTAGATTCCCTTGGGAATGACGTGATGTTTCAACCTCTAAACACTAGCTGTTGCCCTTAGACTTAGACAGTGACGGCTGAGTACGCGACTCGGTAGTTTTCCTAGTTATATTTAAATAACAATGTCTAATTTATTACAGTAAAGTTTTCCAGTCATTTAACTATTGAATTAATACAAGTAGGTACCTCAATATAAACGGGGAGACCCCTGTCAACGTTACGTGTATATTTTTACACTTTAGATTCCCTTGGGAATGGCGTGATGTTTCAACCGCAAAACACTAGCCGATGCCCTTAGACAGTGACGGCCGAGTACGTAACTCAGTATTATGACGGAGAAAACAACAGCCGTAGAAGAAGAAGACAGTCCAACCCATAAATATTACCTGAATTTTACTAAATGCAGAAAGTCTACAACTGGAAATATTTACTTCCCGTCAATCTTATATGAACACAAATAGTTAAATAAAACGTGATAATCTGAGAACTTCTCAGAATAAAATCCTATGAAAATATAGTTAAATCCCCAAAGTCTATATTTATGACGATTATTAGATTTAATAGAACTTCTATTTATATGCAGTGGCAGTACAAAACCAAACGTTAACAAGTTTAAAGGCTAATTTTTAGCGCATCCTAAACTATTCCTAAATAAAATCCTACTGATTAAATACCTAAATCCCTAATTCCCTAGAAAATTGAATCTACCCTAACTCTACTTTTTAGGCCTATTCTAAGCTAAACCGGAGGCTTACCATCCTCAAATTTTGCTAACATCCCTAAGGTAAACTGTAAAGTTCAGCTGAGTCGGCTGAAGTAGGCAACCTAACACTCGTGTTGTGTGTACCTCCCCCCTCACAGACCGCAGTCCAAGACGTGAGAGTAAGGCGCCCTATTGTGTATATAACATATAAATATTTAAAGTTTTATGGGGAACCAATACTCAAAACCCTCAAAGCTTTCACTGGTGCAGTTGCGTGCCCAACCTGTGGACCCAGCTACGACTCAAGGATGACAATGAATATGGTGGGCTCTTATACAGATGTCTGTGTTGGTAAAAAGATCATCTGGGCTTGCCCGAGGCTCTTTTAGAATTTAATAGTTCCGAACCAGACCCGTTTGTCACCGTTATAAGTTAGATATAGTTCGTCAGACACACTGTTTGTCTAGTCATAGTTCTAGCGCGAATAATGCTAATCTAGCTTAATACAAATAGCAAAACAACCTCCCCACAAGAAATTGTCACATTAATCCCACACTAAATTTATTAATTTTGCAACGCGCTAGACACTAATGACAACCAAGAATTAGTCCACCCGCAACTCCAAAGTTAGGCTCCCTCCTAATAAACTTCCTAATTTTTTTTAACAATTAAATAAAACGAATAAACAAAATCTTCGCGACTATAACTCAAATGCAACGCAAAACTACCTATTTCCTCATAAAATAAACCGAGGATATACGATCCCTATTAATTTCGAAACTAAGAAACCGTATTTTAAAACAACTTGAACAATTAACTTTAACCATAAATGCTTTGAACTAGCCGTATTTTATTGTAGGTATTCCAACTAAACTAAAATAAAATCGACACAAATCGTTAAAACCGCAACTAAATGTATGAAACTCAACCTTTGAATAATATAATAATGAAGTTAATTATGTATCAAACCTAACCCGAAAAGAATCTTATTTTAATAACCCGCACGCACAAAACCGTAAGAAAACATTATTATTTACAATATAAAATTTCACTATAAGCAAAACGAACGAGTTAAAAGTTAAACCATGTGCGTAACGCACTTCTATTACCCGTTAAATACCGTGTCTACGCAGCCTTATACAGGATTATAAGCAATTAATCGATGCAACACGATATGAAATACAAACGTGACTTTAGCACAACATAAAAAATAAGCACGTAACCGAACCGTAAATACCTAGATAAATAACTATAAACTACGCGACGCCGACCCTAACACGACAGAACCCTTCTCCGACGTCAGCTGTAGGAAAATAGAACCCGAATCTCACTAGGTATGAACACTATAAACAACGTTAAAGTTAAACCGTGAACGTAACTTGTTTCTATTATCCGTTCATTACCGCGGCTACGTATCCTTACAATAAGCACTATAACGACCGACGTTATAAATTAAACCGTAAACGTAACGCACTTCTATTTCCGTTAAATACCGTGACTATGTATCCCTACACAAGATAATTGTAAACTATGATCAAATGAATCTACGTAACACGATAATAAAATCAAACGTGAATTTAACACAACGTAAATAATAAGCACGTAAACGAACAGCAAAATACCTAAGTATCGATTTAAGCGAACGTGAGGAAGCCCTTCTCTGACGACAGTTGTTGATCTTCTGGACCCCGATTTGCGACTGACATCCCCTTTTATAACCTTCGTAATTGTGGAAAAATCCAGAAATTCCACAAGATTACCTTTTTTCATCCGTACCTGTTATTGCGCAACAATAATCGAAATTGCCTTATATGGGCATGCATTCGATATCAAAGGTAAGTCTCCAAAAAGAACGAATTTGCATTCGAAAGTGAACTATATATCTTTAACCGTAAAGCTCAAAAACAAAAAGTAACGCGCCCTGTCGCGAAGTAGCTGAACTTCTAAGTAACGTTGTAACGACAAGTAACGCCACTCGCCGCCAAATAACAGTGCGCCACTAACATATGGAAAACACGAAGTTGTACTCTATTTGACAACAGATGGTATTGTTAATAGCGGTGGATATTTTAGAATCACGCGAATATTCTAGATCCCGGAAATGGATTGTTGACAGAAGAACTTCCGCCCACTTTCTTTTGTCCGTTTTATTAGTAATAACGTTGTTTTTGTTCTGCAAATTCCTCTGGTCGGAACCTTAGGTCGAGCCTCTCTTATTTATACTATTTTTTATGCAGTTTTTATCTTCTAAAGTGTGTTTCTCGAGATTTCGAACTATACCTACTGAACGCAGAACATGAGTTTTCTTTCTCGAAATCACACCTAACTAACATTAAATGGTTTTAACATAATACCTAGATTATCCAGGAGCCCTAATTGTGTCCCCGAAGGCCTATCATCACCAGTGCAATCTATTGGTGCGTAGCGTACTAATGTGAACTACTCGACATGTTGATAGGTGTCGCTTTTCACTTATTAATGATTACTAATATAAACGCCATCTAACGATTTCTGTGTCAACTATTAGCCTATGTTCAATACGTAGCTTACTTAAATCCTTCCCTCGCAACAATGTATTGTAATTAGTTCTAGATATAACCGCTAGGTTGCGCTGCAACCAAATCTCTATGATGTTACCCTTTGTGTATAAGATACAGATGCTCCCCCATCACGATAGCCTTTATAATGCTACTTTATTACTTATTACAAATAGAGTTTGTATACTAAACATCAGTGTTGCCTCACTGTGGTTAGTTACATTACTACCTTAAAATAATAAAGAATTTGTTTATTGAACATACGCAATTGGTTATTACTATCCTATTAAATAAATTATAACAATTAAATTGCTGTCTAATTTTTAGAATTCCCTTTCCAACCTATGGTCGGTTTTTGTTACCGATATTTACAAAATGTACAAACTTTTTTAGAAATGCTCAAATAATAAACAATACACACGACTAAAAACGACACGACTTTTACGTTTTTCTTTTAAATTTGGTGTAAGTTAATCCGTCAGTTCGATAACTGCATCCAGTAGACTTGCCACATTTAAAACCAAATTGATTGGGTGCTATGATATTGTGTTTATCTAATAATGCAATGAGCCGATTGTTAAGATTTTTTTCAAATACTTTAGAAATAGATGTAAGAACTGAAATAGGGCGATAGTTGATAGATGTTTTCCTTTGAACCACCTTTGTGTATTGGATGGACCAGGGCTTTTTTGAATAGGTCTGGGAAATTTCCAGTAGAAATGGTTAGGTTAAAAAGATACGTCAATACAGGAACAAGTTTAACACGGGTTGCTTTCAAAATAGCACATGAAATTCCGTCACAGCCAACGCTTACACGTTATTTTTCAAACCTAGAATTATATTTTCCACTTCTACACTATCAACATCTAGAATGACCATAGAGTTCACTAGTGAGGCGCTAGAAATACATCTAAAATTGTCAGAGTTATCAGCACAATCTCCTTTATTCGATATTTTAGTAGCAAGAGTACTGCCGATCGATGCAAAGAAAGAGTTGATGCTGTTAGCGGAAGAAATAGGGTCCAGGCCGAGAGACAAAAGTTCCCGCGAAGGCGCTTTTTCCTTTTGTATATTCGCTATTTGCTTTAAAACTTTCCATGTTTCTTTAGGTTTACCCATGGCCTCCTCCAGCTGCCGTTTTTTTTTTTTTTTTTTTTAATATGTTATTACAGTAGTTTCTGTACCTCGCAGAAACTCTGTAAGTAGTCTTTAGAATCAAGTTAGTTGGATCTTGTTGTTGTTGTTGGATTTTTCAGGTGAAGTTTATCGCGATTTATAATACAGCGTAAGAGGCCAGGGGTAATCCAAGGTTTGAGTGTACGCTTACGTCGAGCTGTTAATGACGGTAAAGTCCGAGATAATGTTATAGATGATAAAATCCTAATAAGCTCTTCAGCTGCCAAGTTGGAATCACTCATATCTTGAATAGGCGAGAAGCCCGAGTTCAAGATATCGTCGATAATCGCAGATACGTCTAGCCTACGCATCGAGTGGCCAGTACTTATTTTTAGGTTTGATTTAATGCAAAAAAGAACGCGAGCATGATCGGTTGCAAAATAGTTAAGTATCATCACGAAAGCCTCTCTATTAATTTTTAGAATAACACGATCAAGACAGTTTTCGTTCCTTGTTGGTAGCACTTGAGCCGGAAAAAGTCCATGGGATGCCCTTCGAAATCCAAATACTTAATACTTGGAACTAGAAACCAATGTGAAAAAGTAATTACCCGCAAACCTACAATTTTAATAAGGTGTCCACCGAGGAAAAGGCTGTTGATGGGAAAAGTGAGTGATCAAGGCCATCTAACTCACTCTCTTTGTCATAGTTCTGCGCATCTTCATAAAGGGCATCCAATATAGGTGAGTAACTCCCAGCATATTCCGTGTGGGATCTCTTCCTGCGTGGAGGAGTCGGCGCATCGATCCTCATCAGCGGCCCATATGAGCGTGTGGTATTACTCTCTTCCGGTAAGGAAGGCTATAGAGAAGGGTCTTCTCCAGGCGTCATGGCAGCAAGCGCAACTCGCTCACCGAATACGAAGCTCTCTTCATAAAGCTAGAAAAGTTGGTGAGGATTGTCGATGAAATGCCAATTGAACTGAGCCATACTGAGGTCAATCTGGGCGTCTTGAAGAAATCCAACCCCATGGAGTGTGTAGTTTCGACGTGATTCTGGCAGTACCAAAAAGGTTGTAAGTACCGTACGGTCATTATCTTGACGGGAGCGCGAGTCACTAGAACCATTCCATGCTAGTGTTATCCCTATTCGCACCTCTTCAAATTCATATCCCTGCCTCTTCAGTTCACAATACAGAGAGTACGAAGCCATGCTCGACTTGGCGCAACAGTCCACGTACGCGGCGCCAGCTACTCCCCCTATTTCAACATATACAACAGGACGGTCCCGAGCGTCGATGATTGAGATGGTGGGCTTAGCTGAGCAAAATCTAATTCCAGGTGCCGGTTGCTGTGCCTTTTGGGAATGGCAAGTTGGGCAGTTGCTTCTAACAACTCCTGGGGCACCGCAGCCATAATACTTAAATCTTGGTGTAGATGGAGTTGGGTGTTGAACAACCGCATCCTTTTTATCCAACCTTGTGGCTTCCTTGGGTGCGTTATCTTTGCGAGCAGCCAGTTTTCGACAATTCTCAGCGGCATGACCGAAGTTCTTGCAAAATCTGCACCATGGTTTGCGTGCTAAAGTTGACCGGGCATCAGACCGGGGCTCGTAGGTTACGGCCGTGACCTTCTCTTTGAGGACTTGTTGAGCCACGTGAACGGCCTTAAGTAGTCCTCTGTAGTCCTTGAAGTCCGCACGTGATACTTTTTCTCGGATCCCTAGACGCATCAACATGTATAGCATATCCAACTAAACTTTTTCCGTATGTCCTGGACTAGGTAGTTGTGAGAACAACAGCCTCTTTTGACGAATAAAGTCTTCGGTCGCCTCGTCATGCAGTTGTTTTTGCCAGATATCATTGTATAACAAATGAGGTTCTCGTGTAGGTGCAAAGTTGTCACGAAGTCGAGCCTCGAAATCGTTCCATGTTCTGATGTCATTTTTCACGCCTAGCCACCAAACTCCAGCTTCGCCTTTTAATAATAAAGGCAGTTCTTTGATCGCCGTCACATCCCCCATATCAGCTGACGTCTTAAATATATTAATCGCCGTGAGGAATGCTTCGACAACTTCGGGGTCTTTTACGCCATCATAACTATAGTTGCAATTTATAAACGAGCCTCTTGGTCATGTTGCAGTAGTTGGCAGCCTATCTAAGAGCTGCGAGAATTGCTCAGGTGACATCATTTTGGACGGTCAAATCTTTTTCACTACCATAGTAACTCGTCCGGAGCGTGTGACGTAAGTTGGGTTCTTTTTCGACGTTCCGTGTCATCCAGTCATTTAATAGGTAGGTCGACTAGTAACGCGTCGTAGCGTTGCTCGGAGCGAAGGTCCGGGAACAAGAGTTCGTAGCCGGCGACGTAGCGAGACGCGTAGCAGACGATGACGTCACTAAGTCGTAGCGTCGTTACGTAGACGGGCCTCACGTAAAGGGCGCCACTTGAGACGAAGAGGGCGGGGGAGCGCAGTAGAAAACAACCCAAGATACACGTTACCGATTTTATTTATATGAGATGATACAATTTACATGCGCACTAAACTATTCTAAGTGTGTCCCAACTAGGGTGGAAGCTCACTGAGAGTAGCGCCGTGTTTACTAGTGCTATGACACCAATACGTCTCATCCAGCGTGAAAGCGCTTAGTGTGCGATAGTACTAATCCCTACTTGAAGTACAAATAATAATAATAATAATAATAATATCACGGGACAATGTCACACAAATTGACCTAGTCCCAAACTAAGCCCTAAATAGGCTTGTGCTATGGGTACTAGACAACGATAAACTTACTTATATAGAGAAATATATACTTAAATACATAGAAAACATCCAAGACTCAGGAACAAATACTCGTGCTCATCACACAAATATTTGCCCTTACCGGGATTTGAACCCAGGACCCCTAGCTTCGAAGGCAGGGTCACTCCCAACTAGGCTAGCGTGTCGTCAAAATAGATCGTAAATCGCCTTCGGAGGTCTTGAAGTTGCGGGAACCAAACGATTTTGCAATCTAATCGACTATCAGCGCCATCTATCGGCGCTTTGGTAAGCTGGCCTTGGGCTGTGTAGTTAGTACGGGCAAAGCGGTACAGTTGGCGCCATCTATTGGTGTTTCTCGTTTTTATAACCGTAATAAATGATAACATTAAATTTAGCAACTGATTTATCGATACGAAATTATAACGTCACTACTATAATATAACATTTGGGAGAAATCTTGTAATGCAATAGGTTTTTTTTTGACGCCCAGATTGACCTCAGTATGGCTCAGTTCACTTGGCATTTCATCGACAATCCTCATCAACAGTTCGAGCTTTATGAAGAGAGCTTCGTATTCGGTGAGCGAGTTGCGCTTGCTGCCATGACGCCTGGAGAAGACCCTTCTCTATCGCCTTCCTTACCGGAAGAGAGTAATACCGCACGCTCATATGGGCCGCTGATGAGGATCGATGCGCCGACTCCTCCACGCAGGAAGAGATCCCACACGGAATATGCTGGGAGTTACTCACCTATATTGGATGCCCTTTATGAAGATGCGAAGGCAAGTCTTCAGAACTATGACGAAGAGAGTGAGTTAGATGGCCTTGATCACTCACTTTTCCCATCAACAGCCTTTTCCTCGGTGGACACCGTGGTACTAGATGACTTCCTGGAGAAGAACGAGGATATCTTCAAAGCCAATGGGGAACCAGCGAAGGGATTCAAGCACTCCAATGAGACGAGGGATCACAAGCCCATTTCTGTACCACCATACCGATTATCACCGGTCAAGACTGAAGTCTTAAAGAAGGAGGTGGAAAAGATGTTAGCTGAAAAGATTATCGAACCGTGTACATCCCCTTGGGCCGCGCCAGTTGTGATGGTGCCTAAGAAAGATGGAAGCACTAGAGTCTATGTGGAATATCGTCAGCTCAACGCAATTACGACACCTGACGCATACCCACTGCCTAGGATCGATGACTTACTCCATAACGCCAAGCCAACGCCCTATATGAGCACTATTGATCTTCGCGCTGGATATTGGCAGATTAACGTCAAGATGGAGCATCGTACGAAGACACCGTTTCGTGACACCCTTCGGAATATACAGATTTTGCCGGATGCCGTTCGGGTTACGTAATGCGCCGGCCACTTTTCAGCGAATGATGGATCGCCTACGAATTTCTCTCAGCCACATCAAGTTATTGGTATACTTGGATGACTTGATAGTCATTTCCTCTACTTTCAAAAACCATATAAAAGATTTGCAGGACGTTTCGGACAAGCTGAAAGAATTCAATTAGACAGTAAACAGAGAGAAGTGTCACTTCTGCTGCCAAAAGAGTACGGGCCTTCCAAGGAAATCTCATGGTTAATGTGGGAAATGGTTGATCATAAATACAAAAAAAATAGTGCAGAAGGTAGTCAAATAGTACAAACGAAAAAAACTACTAAAACTAAAAAAAACGATACTAACTAAAATAAACAGACAGATGAGCCCCGCAATAGATAAAGAACCGGTTCCTGCTTTGTGCGCTCCAGCGGCAGCTGCTACTACTACGAACAATAAAGTCACTGAATGTAACCTAAGTGAGAATCAATCGAGTTCTTTGTTTAGCTCGGCGGTCAAGCGCTCGCAAAACATACCGGCTTCAAATTCGGAATCGAAACCAGTAGAAAAAAATGAGCAATTTAAACTTGTAAATTATAAGAAAAAGCAAAAGAGAAATTTTGTGGGTAAGATGGGCAAAGGTGAGTCAGACCCTAAGTGCAAATTTAGATCCGTGGAAATAAAAATTCCCTTATATATATCTAACGTATGTAAGGATACGACACAAGAAGATATTGCCGATTTTATCAGAGACAAAACAGGCGAAAAAATCACACTGTTTAAAATTAATATGCGTACTGAACGAAGTTATGATTCGTACAAATTATACGTGTCTAAAAGCATGATGGATATATTTTTAAATGATTCGTTTTGGCCCAACGGAATAAGTTTTAGACGTTTTGTGAGGCGAATTGTAAGTGAAAAGGACGGAGGTAACACTGCCCGTGAGGATAGCAAAACAATACAGATCCGCGATAATGGCCAGTTCAAGCATTAATCAAAATATTAAAATGGTTAGTTTTAACTGCAAGTCTATTAAGTCTTCATGTGAGAATGTACGTGCTTTGTGTCAAACAGCCGATATAATAACCTTGCAGGAACATTGGTTGTTCCCGTATGATATTCCTTTCCTGGGAACAATACACAAGGACTTTGAGTACACAGGAAAATCGGCTATTGATATCTCTACGGGAGTGATACGAGGAAGACCCTACGGTGGTGTAGCCATCCTGTGGCGAAAAGGAATATTCCAGTCCGTCTCGGTAATTGAATGCAATAACAGTCGTATTACGGCTATAAAAGTGACCTGCGATAACAAGTCTATTTTAGTGTTTAGCGTTTATATGCCTACAAACTCGTTGGATAATCTGCCAATATTCACGGAGTGCTTATCTGATATAAATGCTATAGTGGAAAGTGGTGAAGTGGAAGCAGTGTATATCTTAGGGGACTTCAATGCTCATCCAGGTGAATTGTTTTGCACTGAATTACTTGATTTCTGTTCTGAGCAAAAGTGGCTATGTGCTGATTTTGAACGATTGGGTGTAACGTCGGATCACTATACATTTGTGAGCGATGCACATGGTAGCAGGAGGTGGTTGGACCACTGTGTAGTTACACAAAGCGCTTGGCATAGTGTTACTAATATTTATGTAGACTCTAATGTTTATTTTTCGGACCACTTACCCTTAATTATAGAATGTAGTTTTAGTGTTGTAATGTCAAAAATTCAACAAGAAGTAAGTGAATGTAACGAAATAATCTGGGGAGAACGAAATACTGATCAAATTGATAAATATCATAGTATTTGTAATAGCAAGCTGAAATATATTGATTTCCCACAAGAGTTCTCTGTATGTTGTCATAAATTATGTCATATTGAAGAGCATAAAAACATATTAAATAAAATGTTTAATGATATTGTGTGTGTGTTAACTGACGCTGCGAAGGAGTCGTATGTTAAAAAATCACCAAAAAGGACTAGGCCTGTGTGTGGCTGGAATAAACATGTTCGCGGTGCTCATGAGCAGGCCAGGCTTAAATATGAAGCGTGGCTCTTATGTAATAAGCCCAACGAGGGCCCTGTTTATATAGATATGTGCGAGTCACGTAAAATATTTAAAAGTAAGTTAAAATGGTGTTTGAAACATGAGGAGCAGATTAAGATGGACATGATAGCATCGCAGTGCGAAACAAAAAACTTTTCTAAGTTCTGGAAGTCCACAAATAAGCTTAACTTGAGGCCTGGCTTGCCCACAAACGTTGGGGGCATGAGTGTGCATAGTGATATCGCAGAAACTTTTAAAGAGTATTTCGCGGTTAAATCTCCTTTAGGCCCTTCGCAGTCAGTGATCGATGTTGAGACTAGTAGTGACAGTCGGCTGATTTGTTTTTCGGCCAAGCAAGTAGTTGCTACAATTAAGGATATGGCCAGAGGAAAATCACCAGGCCACGATAGTCTCAGCATCGAACATTTAAAATATGCGGGGCAGCACCTGTCAGAAGTTCTCTCTATGTTCTATACGCTTTGTCTGAGTCATTCATACTTACCTGATGCATTGATGAATACAGTCGTAGTTCCAATTGTAAAAAACAAAACCGGGGACATCTCAGACAAAGCTAACTATAGGCCTATTTCTTTAGCAACGGTGCTAGCGAAGGTACTGGATAGCTTGCTTAACGCTCAACTTGACGAATACCTGTTTTTTCACGATGGCCAATTTGGTTTCCGCCCTGGCCTTTCAACCGAAAGTGCTATATTTTGCCTCAAAAATACAGTAGGATTTTATACTGATCGTCGCACACCAATCTACGCGAGTTTCTTAGACCTCTCCAAGGCCTTCGATTTAGTTTCATACGATGAGCTTTGGAAGAAACTGAAAGGCAGAAACGTTCCGGTTGAGCTTATAGGCATTTTCCAGTACTGGTACGCAAATCAGACCAACAGAGTTCGGTGGGCTAGAGCACTGTCCGATCCGTACAGATTGGAATGCGGAGTGAGGCAGGGGGGTTTGACTTCACCTAAGCTATTCAATCTGTACGTCGACGACCTGATCGTCGAGCTTAGCAGTTTTCGTACCGGATGTCGTTTGGATGGTGTTTGTGCCAACAACATCAGCTACGCGGATGATATGATGCTGCTGAGTCCGACGGTTAGGGCGCTTAGAGCACTTATTAAGATATGCGAGTCCTATGCAGCTAGTCATGGATTACTGTATAATGTGAAAAAAAGTGTTCTTTTGATCTTTAAGGCCGCCGGTAAAGAACCCGAAAGTGTACCTGCAGTAACGTTATATGGGTCACAATTGAGCAGAGTATACCATTTCAAGTACCTAGGGCACTTTGTTACCGACGACCTTAAGGATCAAATGGATATCGATAGGGAGCGCAGGGCGCTCGCGGTGAGGTGTAACATGCTGACCCGGCGGTTTGCTCGGTGTTCTGATGTAGTCAAAATTACACTTTTTAAAGCGTATTGCCAGAGCTTTTACACGAGCAGCCTATGGGTCAACTATACTCAAAAATCGCTGAGCGCCGTGCGCGTCCAATATAACAACGGTTTCAGGGCGTTGTTGGGCCTGCCCCGCTTCTGCAGCGCGTCACTAATGTTTGCGGAGGCGCGCATCGACGGCTTCCACGCCATCGTGCGTAAAAAGACCGCTTCGCTGCTGCACAGGACGCGCGGCAGGCCTAACTCCCTTACAAACGTGTTTGAGGACAAATATGATTCTCCCATCCTCAAACACTTCAACCAGATATTAACCAATACCTGGTTGACAAGAAACCGTTGATATATGTAGGTTAAGTAGTAATATTATTATTGTTTAAAATGTATTTTTCTATTATTGTTCTGCCTAACTTAGATGTAAGATTTGAATTTTATGTACTAACACATGGATCTAGTTATCTGAATAAAAACATTTATTATTATTATTATTATTATTAATAAAGATCTTCGAAACAGACTTCAAAAAAATAAAAATCCATGGTTATAACATGTGGCACCAAACAAATGAATAAAACAAATGCCTTGCAAATTTGAGTCCCGGAGAAGCGGTTATACACTGTGACTTTTCAGAAAATTTTGAATGTAAAATGTCATCGGAGATACAAGCCTCGGTTCATCGAAAAATCAAGTCACTTTGCATACCGGCATGCTTTACGTAAACGGAATAAAACAATCTTTTTGTACGATCTCACCTTCGAATGAGCATCAGCCACATGCAATTTGGGCCCATCTCATACCAATATTGGACAAGGCCGAATCTTTTGAACCTAACTTGCGTCAAGTGCATATATTTTCTGACGGGCCAAGTTCTCAATATCGACAAAAAAAATATTTTTATTTAATAAGGCATTTTGCGAATAAGAGAAATATTAAAATCACGTGGTCCTTTTTTGAGAGTGGCCACGGAAAAGGTGTGGCTGATGCAATTGGAGGTGTTGTCAAAAGAGCATTGGATAGACAAATAGCATATGGAAAGGATGTCATGAATTCCTTTGATGTACACGATTTACCAGTAGAATGTGTGAAGTCTGTTCAATGTTATCATATAAATGACCAAAAGATTGACGAGATCTATAAACTATTACCAGCAACACTCAAAACCTTACCTGGCACGATGTCTATTCACCAAGTCATCACCTCACAAGATCAACAAATCAAACACAGATTTTTGAGTTGCTTTTGTGGTGGTTTCGACGATTGTTCTTGTTATGATCCCAAAGTATACAATTATCCGAAAACTTTGCCTGTTAATTATGAACTAAATGAAATTGAATTGGGACCAATTGAATATATACCATTTACTGGCTGTTTTACAAGTAAAGTACATCCTTTAACACTATCTAACGTGGAAATGACAGAAATTGGAGGAACGTATTTTCCCAGAGCCAAATTTATGTGGAATATCTGCAATAACGCAATCTAATGTGAGTACCGTGAATAATGATGCCTTATGGACTTAGTGTCGAATTAGAATACTTCCGAAACTTCTATCACCTCAATGAGTAAAGGTTTAGAGTCTTTTCACGATGAAATCTTGATTGAGGTACCCGCTGACACTAATATAAATAGCAATAATTATTTAAATTGGCAAGGCAGGCAGCCATCAATTCAGATCCCTAAACCTACAAGAGTCATCGTTACCTAAGTAGTAACATAAGACTGAGTAAGGAGTCTGTTATTTCGCATACATCTAGTAAAAGCGTAGAAACTCTTTCAGTTTGTGACAAAAAGTTAAAAGATAAAAATACTGCAAGAAATAAGCCATTGACAGCTAATAATATTATGTGTGGTACAGAAAACGTTCTTATGAAAAATTTAAATGCTAAACCTCAAAATAGTGATATACTTAATCTAAAAATACGAGGATCGTCCTCCAAGTCCTCATTACAAAGTAGCCAAAAAACAACAAGTGTACCAAAATTACATACGAAATCATTGCATAGTGTTGTGAACTGTCATGTTTTGTGCAAACAATGTAAAGAGCCCATGCTGATGTATGAAGTATCTGGATGTATTATATGTAATTGTTATTTCTGCCAAAACTGTGGAGGTGAAAAGACATTTAGAGATTACATCATCTGTGCGAATTGTTTTAAATTGTAGTCTTGACATTTGAACTACTGCTACTTGACCAAATTACATGGCATTTTATTTAATTTTCAGGTATTTCTTTGTTTTTTTTGGTAAAATCTGAAATAATGATAACAATTGATTTAGACCACTTCTTGTGCAGGGATGATTTGATACTTGTTTAAAAAGAAGGCATGCCATGGCCTTGGAAATTCACACATTTTATCAAGAAAACAAAATGTTTTGGCTGTGGGAATTGGGTTGCTGCTGGTGGTCCTTCGCACTTTACATCTACAATGAGCAGAAAACAAGTAAAAATGTTATAACGCAGTAAAAAAAATATATGTCGCATTTGTAACTTTGTTCTTTATGATCACTATCCACAAGATGAGTGTGAGCATTGCAATATTAGCAAGTAGTTAAGTTACTCATATTAACGTTATGTTTTTGATTTAAGTTTAATTTAAATTTTAATACACTTTTATAGTTATATAAAAGTGTAAAACCACATTATTAATTAGGTACAAATTACTCGGTAATTCTAACATTTGAGTTGTAATATTGTTAACCGTAAACGCGAGAGGTTTTACCAATAAGTTCACCACTTTTAATTGCATCATCAAGTTTATTGGACGGTAGCCTAATACGAAAATTATATAGTACCTACTGTTAATAATATAGATTTACAGTAAGGCTCTATGGTTATTAACTATAAAGTTTTTTTTTTTTTAAATTAACCCTTAGTTTGTAAACGCTCTTGAATAATAATGAAGAAGATCTCATTTATACAAAGTTTACTATCTATAGCTGGATTCAGTATTAATTAACAATTAAGGAAAAATATGTTTTATTTTTATATTTTGTACGTATCTTTCATATTTAGAAGTCACTAAAAAGTGAATTAAAGCGATCTCAACTAAGATACATTTTTATGATGTATACATAATTATTTTAAGCCATACCTAATACTAATTAATGAACACACTGCCTAAGAATTCCTTATTTGTTACCCATGTTCCTATTATTGTTACTGTCCCTTGATATTTTAAGATAATATTTTTGATTTTTGTTTAGTTTTTGTTATAGAACTCAAACTTATTAAGTATTTATATTAAAATATAATTGGCCTTAAATTATAATTTTCAGGGATATAACTAGAAATAACTTTAATAAATACGTGTCACAATTTAACTTTAAAACTGAGGTTTGATTAAAAGGTAACGTAAAGGAGTAATTACCCATTGAATTTTTTTACTACCTTAAAATAATAAAGAATTTGTTTATTGAACATACGCAATTGGTTATTACTATCCTATTAAATAAATTATAACAATTAAATTGCTGTCTAATTTTTAGAATTCCCTTATCTTCCTATGGTCGGTTTTTGTTACCGATATTTACAAAATGTACAAACTTTTTTAGAAATGTTCAAATAATAAACAATACACACGACTAAAAACGACACGACTTTTACGTTTTTCTTCTAAATTTGGTGTAAGTTAATCCGTCAGTTCGATAACTGCATCCAGTAGACTTGCCACATTTAAAACCAAATTGATTGGGTGCTATGATATTGTGTTTATCTAATAATGCAATGAGCCGATTGTTAAGATTTTTTTCAAATACTTTAGAAATAGATGTAAGAACTGAAATAGGGCGATAGTTGATAGATGTTTTCCTTTGAACCACCTTTGTGTATTGGATGGACCAGGGCTTTTTTGAATAGGTCTGGGAAATTTCCAGTAGAAATGGTTAGGTTAAAAAGATACGTCAATACAGGAACAAGTTTAACACGGGTTGCTTTCAAAATAGCACATGAAATTCCGTCACAGCCAACGCTTACACGTTATTTTTCAAACCTAGAATTATATTTTCCACTTCTACACTATCAACATCTAGAATGACCATAGAGTTCACTAGTGAGGCGCTAGAAATACATCTAAAATTGTCAGAGTTATCAGCACAATCTCCTTTATTCGATATTTTAGTAGCAAGAGTACTGCCGATCGATGCAAAGAAAGAGTTGATGCTGTTAGCGGAAGAAATAGGGTCCAGGCCGAGAGACAAAAGTTCCCGCGAAGGCGCTTTTTCCTTTTGTATATTCGCTATTTGCTTTAAAACTTTCCATGTTTCTTTAGGTTTACCCATGGCCTCCTCCAGCTGCCGTTTTTTTTTTTTTTTTTTTTAATATGTTATTACAGTAGTTTCTGTACCTCGCAGAAACTCTGTAAGTAGTCTTTAGAATCAAGTTAGTTGGATCTTGTTGTTGTTGTTGGATTTTTCAGGTGAAGTTTATCGCGATTTATAATACAGCGTAAGAGGCCAGGGGTAATCCAAGGTTTGAGTGTACGCTTACGACGAGCTGTTAATGGCGGTAAAGTCCGAGATAATGTTATAGATGATAAAATCCTAATAAGCTCTTCAGCTGCCAAGTTGGAATCACTCATATCTTGAATAGGCGAGAAGCCCGAGTTCAAGATATCGTCGATAATCGCAGATACGTCTAGCCTACGCATCGAGTGGCCAGTACTTATTTTTAGGTTTGATTTAATGCAAAAAAGAACGCGAGCATGATCGGTTGCAAAATAGTTAAGTATCATCACGAAAGCCTCTCTATTAATTTTTAGAATAACACGATCAAGACAGTTTTCGTTCCTTGTTGGTAGCACTTGAGCCGGAAGAAGTCCATGGGATGCCCTTCGAAATCCAAATACTTAATACTTGGAACTAGAAACCAATGTGAAAAAGTAATTACCCGCAAACCTACAATTTTAATAAATGGAGACAAAGTTGAACGGGTAAATGAAGCCAAAAACCTCGGGTTACAGTTGAATGGAGAAATGCGCTTCTGTAATCATGTAACACGAAAATAAGAAATGCTTTTTACAGGCTTCTTTATGGTATCAGAAATTATCTAACAGAAGGCGTCCGGTTAACTTTAGTAGAGTCTTTAGTGCTGTCGCAGTTCAACTACTGTGACGTAGTTTACGGCCCTAGACTTTTTGCTAAGACGTCGACAGCCATACAGCGGGTTCAAAACGCGTGCATTCGATTTTGTTTTACTGTACCGAAGCAGGCTCGTATAACACCATACTTAAACAAAAATAAAATCTTGAAAATGGCGGCCCGATGGGAAATGCACCTGGCCCTTACCGTTCATAAAATAGTCCATGAGCAGAAACCTGTCAACCTGTTTAAAAAAATTACGTGGTTAAAAGATGCGTGCCGCTGGAACTCGCGGGCCAAAGAGCAAAGCAAACTCGTCCTCCCGCCGCACAAAACACAAAAAATTCGCAGCCTCGAAAATATTAAATGAAATGACTTACCTCCACCTCTCCGCAAAACATATCCCAATGTAGTTTTAAAAATCAAATACGTATAATTTTATTATCCAAGCAGTTAGAATTAGAAGCACCTAGTTAGAAGAAGTGTTAAATATTTTCCCATTTGGTACCTTTTTGTAGCGCTCCGAATTTAGGTGTGTTATTTCTATTATTTCTTTTTTGTGTTGAAAAAGTTGCGGAATACGGGTACTTTAATTAGATGTTTACTAGGGCATCAGTTTGTGAGATCTACCTAAAAAAAAAAAAATATATATATAGATTGCCCGTGTGGTTGCCGGGTTAGAATAGTGCCATTCCATGTCTTCCCGTGGATGTCGTAAGAGGCGACTAAGGGAATGAGGTCTTCTAATACTGTTAGGCGATGGGTTTGCAACCTGTCACTAATACACTGGTAAACATCTTAGCCTGTTTGTGCAAAATGTGGTTACAGAATTACCAACAACTCTTTTTGTAGTTGTTGGTATTTCTTTAGCTCTGCCTACCCCACTCTGGGATTGAAGGCGTGATAGTATGTATGTATGTAGATCGAAAAAGTGATGATCGAAAAGGGGCCTGCTGAAAATCAGCGCTGTCCAGATGCGGCCTGTCGCACTGGCAGCAAATGCTGAGTTGGCTCCTTTTGCCACAATATCTGATTGTTTTTCTTTACGCTTTCGTTATTGTACTTTATTTTTTCTTACTTTTGTAATAATTTGTAACAAAAGTTTGTGGCAATAAATTCCATTCTATTCTATTCTATTCTACTTCGGGCACTCTTCGACGTCTGCCTCCGAGTCGGACAGTTCCCGAAGCTGCGGAAGGAGGGCAGGGTGTGCCTCCTTCCGAAGGCGGGTCGCCCCCTAGATGAGCCATCAGGGTATAGACCCATCGTACTGCTGGATGAGATGGCCAAAATCTTTGAGCGTATCATCGCTGCTCGTCTTATCCGGCACCATGAGTAGGTGGGCCCTAACCTCTCGGAGGCCCAATATGGCTTCAGGGCGGGTCGGTCTACGATCGACGCCCTGAACGCTCTAAAATGCCTCACGACGGAGGCGGTCAGGGCAGGCGATTGTGTCTTGGCCGTCTCTCTGGACGTAAGGAACGCCTTCAACACCATCCCGTTTGAGACGTTGAAGGAGGCGCTTCGTTATCACGGAGTGCTACTCTACCTCAGGCTGGTGTTGTCGGCGTACCTCCAGGACGGCCAGGTCCTGTGGGAGGGTGCTGATGGTGGAATTCACCAGCGACGTGTCGGCTGCGGTGTTCCACAGGGATCAGTTCTCGGTCCCGTCCTGTGGAGCATCGGCTTCGACTGGCTGCTGCGGCAGCCGCTGCTCCCCGGGATGAGCGTCATCTGCTACGCAGATGACACGCTCGTTACTTCCCGGGAACGAACGTTTGAGGCGGCTGAACGGCTGGCGTCGGTCGGCACGTCGTTGGTGGTGGAGAGGGTGGAACAGTTGGGTCTCAGCGTCGCACTCTCCAAAACAGAGGCCCTTCTGTTCCACGGACCTCGGAAGGGGTGCCCTAGGGGGGGCACTATCATTATCCGAGGGACGGTGATAGCGGGTGATAGCGGTGGGGGCCGGTGGGCCATTTGGTGGGGCTTTGGGGCGCACTTTACACAACTTGCCCCGAAGCTGGTGAGTGCCGCTGCTGCCTTGGGCAGGCTACTGCAAAATCTCGGTGGCCCCGCTAACACCTGCAGACGCTTATATTCCGGCATTATC
This sequence comes from Acleris holmiana, assembly GCA_949316455.1. Lineage (NCBI taxonomy): Eukaryota > Metazoa > Arthropoda > Insecta > Lepidoptera > Tortricidae > Acleris > Acleris holmiana. Next base: position 54,579 of record CASGFW010000125.1, on the reverse strand, counting down.
CGGAGTATGGCCCTGTACGGGGCACCAGTCTGGTATGACGCTCTCTCCGCCAAGAATAGGTGAGAGTGGCCAGGGGCTACCGGACGGTGTCATTTACAGCGGTGACGCCGTTGGCAGCAGATCCCCCGTGGGAGCTTGCGGCGGTAGTGCTCACCAGGGTACATGAGTACCGGGCCGAAATGAGGAGGCGGGGCGACCAACCTGACGTTCTGGATATACAGAGCGTCAGGAAGCTTGCCCAAGATGATGAAGTTAGGAGATGGGCGGAGGCGCTGGAGGCCCCCGTAGCGTAAAATTACTACCCCAGGAGGGTACCGGTTCTTCCGGAGAATCCCTCCCCGCGTCTTCGGGCGCGGGCTGCCCCTCGTATTCTGGGGGGGGCACCAGCTGCATCGTAAGTCGCCAAGCTGGCGACCTCCGTGAACACGACCTTGGCTTTGGAGTAATGGACACTGAAACGCAACTGTTGAAATTCGATGTTGAAAAGATGGTGAGCCACAAAGTGGGGTCCAGGTACCCGTTCCCAGGCCCTGCAGGTCCAAAAAAATTTCGGGCCAAATCCACCGGGAGCACCAAAGGCCAGTCCCAACTACCCCCAGACCGAAAACCCCAGGTCCGTACGACGTACCAAGACCGAGATCCGGTGGCAAAAGAAAAAGCCCAGGAGTTGAAGCTCTCCCTTAGGGGCTTGTGGGGCCAACGTTCCGGGAACCCCCCCCCCCCAGGTTCCAGGGAATTATAAACAAAAAACAAAGAAAGTAGCCCCAAAAACGGAATACACTACACAAATTAAATGCTCTTATGATCTAGTGTTAAAATGTACAAATTAATTTATTTATGACAGCAAAAATTATCTTAAAATTTCAAAAAATTATATCTCCAAAGTTCTACGCGCCGCTATGCTGAAATTTAGTATATAGCTTCGGCTCATAAGTGTCTCTCTTCCAGTAATTTAAAAATAATGGGTCAACGATCTAGTTTGGCAGCTATCACGTGACAAAGTTTTAAGAAATCTTCAAAAGTCATCCCCAGGCTGAGAGGATGCAAAAATGCATTTCCAACTATATCTTTTAATATTTTTATTTTTTCTCTTTTATTACAATTTTCTTAACTTAAGCATACACGTGCAGTTTCTCCATACATTCACATTTTAATTGCTACTTTTATATAAAACTATAATTATTCTAACATCTAACTTATAGCTAACAGTAGCGCCCTACTATTATCCACTAAGAAAACATATTACAATAATCTTTTATCCTATTATTACAATTAATTCCTATGGTTATCAACATTTAAATACAAAAATAATAAAAAAAATGTTTTTTTTTTCTAAAAACTAAAAGGTGTATCCAAAGGATCAAAACATGCAATAAAAATTGATTAAAATTAATTAAAATTAATTTGAAAATAAAATTCAAAAATTTAAAATCGAAAACACCAAAAATACCTTTCTGGACATATTTAAAACTTTTTATGACATTTGTTTTCCTATGCAAATAAAATCTCGAAAAACTCGGACCACCAAAATGGATATCTAAAGGCATCAAATTATGCAGTAAGCGGAAAAGGGCTGCTTTGGCGATACCGTTTTAATCCATCAGAAGGTAATAAAGCTGTGCTGGCATCATATTCCAAGCGTTATAAAAAAATCATTCGACTTACCAAGTATTCTCAAAACAACCATTATATTAATACCACGGATAACAAGTCCAAAGCAACATGGAAGGTTATCCAAGACAATAAACAGTTTTTTCCAAAGGAATCGATTACTGAAGTGGTACATGATTGTAAAAAAATAACTCATCCCATGGAAATAGCGAACACTTTTAATGATTTTTTTGTGGATCAGGTTATTGCTTCTGCCAATAATGATAAGTGTAAAAAGTACGGTATGGGTAGTTGTAGATTAAACTCTATGTTTATGCCGCCTACTACACGTGATAGCATTTATAGAACAATTATCGGTCTAAAAAATAAAAAAAGCGTTGGATTTGACGGAATATCAGTTGGGATTGTTAAATTTGTGGCGGACATTATAGCGGGTCCTTTAAGTTACACTTGTAATTTATGTATAGAGCAGTGCATCTTTCCTGATAATTTGAAAGTATCTGTAATAAAGCCCTTATTTAAGAAAGGAGATAAATGTTTACTTAAAAATTACAGACCTATAGCGCTTTTGCCGGTTTTTTCAAAGATCTTTGAAAAAGTCGTACATGAGTCCCTTTACAGCTATATCAATAATATGGATATTTTCTCAGAAGAACAAAATGGCAAAAGTAAAACCATTAATATGGCAATTTTTGATTTCTTGCAAAAGATTGTGAAGTGTGTGGACATTAGAGAACCAATATGTGCGCTGTACATGGACATGACCAAAGCTTTTGATCATGTTGATCATGACATATTATTATGATGTGCCGTCCAAAGTGCCGTCCCATCTCTGGTCGCGTGTGGACGTGTTTTAATTATTGGAATTTACCTTAGTCTAAATTACTTTATGTTAATTTGTGATTGGTCAAGAGCTGATTTTCTAATTCCTTGTCACTCTTGAAGTGTTTATATGTGTAAACTCCGCCCAGTGGGCAGTCCTAGAGCGGGGCTTTTTTTTTTTGTATCTTTTTTCGTGCGCTCAGTGGGGATCGAACCCGCGTCGACATCTTTGTGGTAGCCGTAAGAACCACTAAGCCACGGAGGCGAGTTCTCGCCGCGGCGAAATAGGTGACTGCCATACTCGCTGCATCGCCTACGACGCGTCATTGTGTGCGTATTGCTACGAGCTACGGACTGCTACGCGCTCTCCATATTATCACCTTATCTGCTACGGCACTTGCTCGGCGGCGCACACTCGGGTGACTTTAGGATGAGTTTGGGCGTTGATTCGGAGTTGAACAACAGTATGCTCTGCGATGCGTGCCGCTCGGAGCTACTGGTGGGTGATGAATTTTTGCAGTGCATGGTCATAACTTGTGCGAAGTCATACCACTATGAATGCACTAACAAAGCGCTTTCGGAGGCTGAGAAGGCTACTTGGATTTGCCCTGCATGCGTCTGTGAGGCCAAAAAGGTCGGACCTAACTGTGATACTCCGGTGGGTACTCCAACTAATATTAAGAATGTGACGCTGAGGAAACCCTCCTGTGTCCGGGCAGGACACCACGTGACACCGGGCCCTCCGTCATTGCAGCACTCTCCGGAGAAAGATACATCCATGTCCATGTCGGTAGCTACCGATATGGAATTGCAGCTACTTCGGGATCAAATTACCTCTCAGCCGGCGCCCCAGCCTGCTGATGGTGCGGTAACTATGTTGCGCGAATTGCAGCTCACTCGGGATCAGATCGCTTTGCTGACTGCTCGATTAAGTAGTGCCATTTCTACTATAGAGCAATACCAGGTCGCGCTCGCTGAAAGCTCAAGGAAGTTTGAGGCAGTTAATCAAAGACTCATGAAACTTGAATCTGCAACGACGTGCTCCTGTAAATGCTTTGAAGTATCTGGACATCCTGCACGAACAAACGCCCCGACCCCGAAACCAAAACCCAAAGGTAAATATGGGAAATTCGATGCAGCACCTTTGCCAGTTGTGGAACCAAAAGTAAATCTGATATCACTGGGGGAGGAGGCGCCGGTGGTTTCTTTGCCTAGTTTGTTACCTGTAGCTTCGCCCAGCGTGAACATTAATTGTAATGTGGTGCGCGACAGCATCGTTGTTGAAAATGAGGCAACCACTGATGAGTTCCAGGAGGTTCGTTACCGGAAAGGACGTCTAACTTCTAAGCGTTGTACTGCTGGTCCTGATGTGACCTCGCTAAGGGCTGTTGAACATCGTCGATATATCCATTTATGGAATATGGTTTCTGGATTAGACGAAATCAAGGCATATCTCCAATCGCTGGACCCTGAGGGGACGTACACAGTTGAGGAACTTAAGCCTAAAGGAGATTACAAGTCCTTCAAGATTGGAGTTCCTCCATCAAGGTTCGAAGACTGCCTCTCCGCCGCTATCTGGCCTGATAACGCAAGAGTCAAGATGTGGTTATTTCGAAGATCGCAAAACCACGCTAATCCAGCAAGACCGGCGTAAGGGCAATACGAAGTTGAGACATAAGCCTACATTGCACGTCTTGTATCAGAATGTCCGAGGACTCAACACGAAAATTAACCACTTTAGAGTACACTTGTCATCCTTAGATTGTGATATAGTTGCTGTAACTGAGACGTTTCTGACGGATGCTATTGAAGACTCTGAGCTCTCTTGTTGTGGCTGGAGATTGACGCGTCGTGATCGTGCGACTGGCGCGCGCGGGGGCGGAGTGATGCTTGCTGCCCGCCCTGGTTTGGAGATCCAGCGACGGCGAGAGCTGGAGACACGCACTGGGGAAGACCTATGGGTGTCGTTTTCGCTGAGGCATGTCATCTATAACCTGTGCGTGGTGTATATTCCTCCTAAAGCTTCGGATGATATGTATATGCGCTGGTTCCAGAGTGTTGAACAAGCAGTGGATTCCTTGCATGGAATGGTTCTAATTGTGGGTGACCTTAATTTGAATCCATTGTATACGTCTCATACCATATTATGTTACTATAGTTATTTTTTAAATGTCTGTGGCCTGTATGAGACGAATGTGGTGACGAATGTGTATGGAGGTAAGCTTGATGTAGTGCTGATGTCAGAGCGTGTTCGAGATGTCACGGTTTTGGAAGTTGAAGGAGGAGGTTTAGTACCCCGACGTGATGCCTATCACCCACCTTTGGACATCTCTTTTTCCATCGACGACGCGATCATGCGATCTACCTCCAATAAAATAGCCCCTAGTAATGTAGACTTGCGACAGGACTGGAACTTCGCGAAGGGTGACTACGAGCTTCTCTATAAACTTATGTCCGAAGTTAGTTGGGAGGAAGTTCTGCAGTCCAAAGACATCGACGTTGCAGTGGATGGTTTTTATAGGACAATTGGTGATATTTTTGATTCGTGTATTCCTAAAAAGATCCGGCGGGCTCGGGTTCAGAGATGCTTTCCAGTATGGTTTACTGCTGACCTTATCTCAGACGTAGCCTTAAAAGCAAATTACCATCGAAAGTGGAAAGAAACGAAAGACCTTGGTATGTACACGGAATTTGCCAAACTTAGAACCGATATAAAAAGGCGGCTGTCTTTGGCCTATAACAATTACATTGTGCGCATTCAGGATACACTTAAAAGTAATCCTCGCTGTTTTTGGGAGCATATTAATAGTATTAGGTCGAAAGGCGGTTTTGTCTCTGATGTCATGTATGAAGGTAAAAAGATGGTGGGTGCGGAGGTCGCAGATGCATTTGCAAGCTTCTTCTCTAGTGTGTTTTTGCCCAACATCCCAAGTCTTGATGTTAGCTCTCTGAACTGTAGTAGACTGAGCTGCTCTGCCTTACTTGTCCACGTGGATTGCATCTCTATGCGGGAAGTCGAAGCGGGTATAAGGCGACTCAAACCTCGTAGCTCTGTTGGTCCTGACAATTTTCCCGCTTATATCGTCAAGGGGTGTATGAAGCACTTAAAAGTCCCTATTCACTTCTTGTTCAATTTGGCATTATCAATTGGGGTATATCCTCCTCAATGGAAGCTCACGAGGGTGAGACCCATCCCAAAATCCGGTGATAGTGTTAATGTTGAAAACCATAGGCCTATAGCAATTCTTTCAGTATTAGCTAAGTTATTTGAGTCTATTTTGCACCGTGAAATATCCACACAGGTGAGACCCTCGTTATGTGATGCACAGCATGGCTTCCGGGCAAATCGTTCTGTCGATACGAATCTCCTGGTCTTGGTTGACATCATCTCTGGGTATCTTGATAGGGGTATCCAGGTGGATGTTGTTTACTTTGATTTCAGGAAAGCATTTGATCGTGTAGATAACGACATCCTGCTGGATAAGCTCAATGACCTAGGTTTCTCTCCTAGGCTTCTTAAGTTGTTTGCAAGCTATCTGCGTGATCGTCAGCAGTATGTGAGGCATGGACACTTCGTTTCGAATCCATATCATACTCGGTCGGGAGTCAGTCAGGGATCCATATTGGGCCCCCTATTATTTGGACTATTGGTTAACGACTTAGAAACTGCTGTCAACCACGCAAGGTGTCTGTTGTACGCTGACGATCTCAAGCTGGTTTATGGTGTGCAGCATCAGGCGGACTGCGACATGTTGCAGGAGGATATTACTTCGGTATTTGACTGGAGCATTCAAAATAAACTGTTTTTTAATACAGATAAGTGCTTTGTTTGTACATTTAGTCGTGCTTTTGCGCCCATTAAGGCGCAATATTCTCTCGGTGGGAAAGTCATTAGCCGCGTTTCTTCGGTGAAGGATCTCGGAGTCGTGTTCGACGCTCGCCTGACCTACCATGACCACATCAGAACTCTTGCTAGTAGTTGTTTTAAACGGTTAGGATTCGTACTTCGCAATGTTAGAGACTTTCATGACCTTGGAGCTATAAAAGTTTTATTTAACGCGCTTGTGCGTAGTAAACTGGAAGCGTCGTCCATCATATGGAATCCGTATGAGGCTACTTACGCCTTACTTCTCGAGAAGATACAGAAAACTTTCCTTCGGTTTATTTATAAAAAAGCTTATGGGTATTACCCATACTTATATCCCACGAAGTTTTTACTCGGGACTCTTGGGTTTCATTCTCTCGAGGTAAGGCGTAACAACAAGTTGCTGACTACAATTTGTGGCATTTTGCGCGGTGAGTCCGATTGTCCCGAGCTAGTGGGGCGGGTCGTGCGGCTGTACGTGCCGCAAGTTCCCACTATTTGTCTCCGCCCTAAGCCGCGGCCGCTGCTGGCGGTCCCGGCGGCGCGCACCATGGCCCGCAAGAGTGCCCCGCTACTCCGCGCGCTGGCGCTCCTTAACGCGCTCCTGGCATCGGCCCCTGAATGCGACTTGTTTGATTGGAGATGGAATGCTGTGTGCCGAGAATGTTTGCGTTTTTGTGAGAAGATGGATGATAGGCAATCGAGTGTACCAATGTAAGTTTATTATTTTAAAATAATTATTTTTTAGTAATTATTAATCTTTTTGTATCTATCTGGTTTTCTCGGTGCAATGGTTTACTGTAATGCCGTGTAAAATATGTTAATAATAAATAAATAAATAAATAAATTATTGAAATTGGAGTCTCATGGCATTCGAGGTAATATTCTAAATTTAATTCAGTCTTATTTGCATAATATAATACAGCAAACCGAGATAGTTAAAATAGAAAATAAGTCAATACAAGAGTATAAATATTTATCAAAACCTCGTGTAGTCAAATATGGTGTCCCCCAAGGGAGTGTTCTCGGCCCCTTATTATTTATGTATATTAACGATTTACCCAGAAATATTAAGCATCCAATGGTCTTATTTGCCAACGATAATACGCTCATCATCAAACAAGACCGTATCGTTAACTATGAACTCGAAATTAACAATGCGTTGGACTCAGTAAGAAAATGGCTAGTTTCAAATAATATATTAATTAACTTACAAAAAACGTTTATAATGCATTTTAGCCAAAGAGCATGTAAAAGCGATTTAAAAGTTATTAATGCCAACTGTCAAATTGAAGAAACAATGACGACCAAATTCCTAGGCATAGTAATTGACAGTAAATTAAATTGGAAAGAGCATATAGATGAATTGTGCAAGAAAATAAATAGTTTTGCATATGCACTATATCAATTGTCTAAAGTATCCAATCGTAGCACTGTGTTAGTATCTTATCATGGATTCGTGATGTCTAGATTGAGATACGGTATAATTTTTTGGGGCAATTCAACTAACCGAGATCAGGTCTTTCTAGCGCAGAAAAGATGCATAAGAGCAATATGTAATCTACACGTAACGGATGCTGCAGGCCGCACTTTAAAGCATTACAATTATTGACCTTGCCATCTTTATATATATACGAAGTCTCGATATTTGTAAGAGCGAACTTAAATAAGTTTAAAACTCGCCTTGCTGGGAATGCGAGACGCAAGGTGTAATTAGGCCTAAAATATGTAAAACTGCACTTTTCAAAAAAAGTGTTTTTGGTATGGCACCGACTATTTACAATAAATTACCTGATAGTATAAGAAATTCTGACATTGATAGTTTTAAGAGAAAAGTATTGAGTTTATTAATTGACAAATGTTATTATTGTGTGCATGACTTTTTAATGGATAATTTTGAATAATACCTAAGATTAAGAGAATTTCAAACATTTATATGACATGTATATTTGTATGCCAACTGGCAGTTTATAGTGATACCTTGAACATTTTGTACATCCTTTTATGATTATTATGACCTATGAACACAAATAAATTGATTGATTTGATTTTGATTAGATAGACTTGGGAATTTGTCGTCCTTCAGATAGTCCTTGGGCAAGCCCACTACACATGGTTAAGAAGAAAAACGGAGAATGGAGGCCTTGTGGTGACTATCGATGGTGCTCGATTTTACATATATAACGGAAAACAAACGGATTTTCAGCAAGATCGACATTCGGAAGGCCTATCATTGTATTCCAGTAGAAGATGTAGAGAAGACGGCGATCATTACCCCATTCGGGCTTTTCGAGTTTCCAAGGCCTTTTGGATTGCGTAACGCAGGGCAGACTTTCCAAAGGTTCATGGATGCAATTTTCAGGGATCTGGATTACGTGTTTGTTTACGTAGATGATTGTTTAAGTGCCTCAAACGACGAGGAAACCCATTACGAGCATTTGGAAACAGTATTTTCACGCTTAAATAATAATGGGATAACGGACAATCTTGAGAAGAGCGAGTTTTGCAAGGGTGAAGTTGATTTTCTAGGTTATTATATAACGAGCCAGGGAATCCGCCCAACTGACGAGAAATTTTTGGCTATCGAAGAATTTCCAAAACCTCGCACCGTAAAGGAGTTAAGAAAATTTTTAGGAATGGTGAATTTTTACCGAAGTAACCTTCCACGAGCAGCACGTCACCAGGCTTTATTAAGCCAGTATTTCCGTGATTCCAAGAAGAACGACAATTCTCCCATAGAGTGGACACCAGACACAGAAGAAGCATTTAAAATTTGCAAGCAAAACATGATGGATGCAGTAACCATAGCACACCCTTCGAGGAATGTTGCTCTCGCCCTTATGACTGATGCCAGCTCAGCGTGTGTCAGTGCAGTATTAAATCGAAGAAATGGTGGTGAACGGCAACCTTTGGGATATTTTTCAAAGGGACTCAGCAAAACACAAAGAAAGTATTCAACCTTTGATAGAGAGCTACCTGGCATTTATATGGCAATTAGGCATTTTAATCGACTCATTGAAGGGAGGCAGTTTACGATTTTTACTGATCATAAGCCTTTAACATTTGCATTTACCAAGAAACCGTCGATTACGGATACGCCAACGCGCGTACGTCAGTTGGATTACATATCGCAGTATAGCACGGATATTCAACATATCAACGGTCGTGACGATGTTGTGGCTGACGCTTTATCACGTACTATCAAAGAGATATCTACGCCATCGCCAGTCGACTACGAGGAAGTAACAAGATGTCAGCGGAATGAACCTGGGTTGGAGAAGTTAAAAACCAGCAAAAAATAAAAAATTGTGGTACTTAGGCTGTCAAACTCGGGGATTGCCGTAACCTGTGACACATTCACTGGGACTGCTCGTCCATATTTACCAGAGAAGTTCAGAAGGGTGGTTTTTGATGCGCTACATGGCATGAGTTACCCTGGCAAACGCACCACAAGGAAAATGATAACTCAAAGATTTATCTGAACCGATACGAACAAGGATATTAACAGGTGGTGTGAAGGTTGCATCACTTGCCAGAAAGCCGAAGTATGGAAGCACACTAATTCACCAGTGGGCAAATATTTGTCATCTCAGCGTTTTGAGCATATACACATAGACATAGTAGGGCCATTGCCTATATCCCAGGGCAAAAGATATCTGGTGACGATTATCGATCGGTGCACTTCGTGGCCTGAGGCTTTTCTAGTCGATAGCATTACTGTCGAAAGCGTTGCACATGTGGTATTTGAGGGATGGATATCGAGATTTGGGTGTCGGTTGCGGATAACTACCGATCAGGGGCGGCAGTTCGAGTCTAGGACGTTTGACTTCCTATCAAAATTTTTGGGAGTGCAAATAATTAAAACCACCCCGTATTATCCGCAAGCAAATGCAAAAGTGGAAAGATTCCACAGATCACTTAAATCATCCTTGATGGCCAGGAGCGCCGGGGCGCACTGGGTCGACGAGTTGCCGTCGGTGCTACTTGGGTTAAGAAGTTGTTTAAGAGATGATACGGGATTCAATGCAGCCGAAGTGGTATATGGGGTACCTATCAAGCTCCCTGGTCAATTTTTCGAACATCAAATTCAGACGGAGACTTTCGGCGATTATATGGACAAGTTGAGAGAAAGCATAACAAAGATTACAGCAACTCCCAAACGTCACAGAGAGCGGCAAACTATTTTCGTTCACCCGCATTTAGAGCGATGTTCCCACGTTTTCATTAGATGCGAAACAACGCGTCCAGGGTTGACACCACCATATGAAGGTCCATTTCCAGTAAAAGAGCGCACTGACAAAGTATACAGAATTTTACGCGGAAATAGAGTCCGTGGTGTCAATTGATTGTGTCAAACCGGCATTTTTAATTGATGATTCAGAAGTCTGCGACGGTGAGCAAGCGAATTCGCGCACGTACGTCACGAGGTCTGGGCGCTTAGTAAAGTTCAAACGCTGACAAGTATAAAAATCTGTTGACTTTATTTTTGTGTGTAAGAAAAAAAAAAGCTTTTGGTTACTTTGGAGAGCAGCTTTTCACCCTCCATCTTCACCGCGCTCTGAACCACCTCCAGCTCTCGGGAGATCTGGGTTACCTGCTCCTCCTGGCCGACTGCTGAACCCCCTGAGCCAACCCCTGGACAGTGCTCTGTAGGTCATTTAACTTACCCTGCGTCTTGTCGCCATTATGCACTGTTTTGTCACATGAGGTGACCGCTCTGCGGACGTCTTCCCGTATGGAGGTTGTTACGTCCATCACCTGCTTAATCATCCCTCAGCCGCCTCACCTCTACTATCACTTCATTTCCCGCGAGGTGTTCGCCCCTTACAGCTGGTCTTGCGATGGAATCCCTGTTGTCCCCAATGCTGGCCCGGATCGATTTCAGGTTCTCCTGTATATGGTTGTTGCTTCCTCCCTCCGTCGCCAGCACCTGTGGCCTCCCGCTATTCAGCGCAGATGTTTTTAGCTGCTCAAGGGGATCGCCAATATCTTTGATCATGATTGTTCTTTGGGCTGCCAGTTCTCTGACAATCGCCTCCAAGGTCCTCCGGTCCCGGGTAGTATCCGCTTTCGACGTTTCTATTATGGTCTTAAGATCCCTTGCGTGAGTCCTTTCCAGGACCGATAGCCTTTTCTCCTGTGCCAACTTTTCTCTCTGGTACTCCATTATGTGACGCGATCTAGAGTCCGCCAATCGCAAGACCAGCTCATACAGCATCTGGAGGGACTCCACTACCGTTTCCCTCACTGATCTCTTTATATTCCCAGTTGACTCTAGTGCCTCCTAGGCCGCCTGTAGGATTCTGTTGGCCTTTTGGGGAAATTCGCTAATGAGGCCACCCCCCATCGCTCCCAAGTCCACCGAGCAGACCGAGCGATCATCTAAGCCAAGGGTCACCTCCGCCTGGAGGGGGCCCTCCAGATCAACAGGCTCACTCGCCAACCGGGTATGCTCAGTGATCTCCACAGCCGTCGCCTCGCGGATCTGCGTTCGGATACGCAGAAGCGCGGACTGGCCCTCGGCCAGGAAAATCTGATGGTGATTAAGCAGCCGACGGCGACCTTAATCCGCCTCCTGCCCCAAAAGAATCATCGTCAACTACCACTATATCCCCGGGCCGCTCCGGCTGCGGAGCTCCACTACCCGACAGCCTGGGTTCGGGCCAAACAACCTTCCTCTATGATTAGAGGGGTCAACACCTCCATCCTCACCTCCCCCGGTCAGGTTGCTCCTGCCGGCTCAGAACGCGGTCATCCAGCGCGACAGGGTTATTACCTCCCAACGCGCGCCCTCCATTCTCTATCTTCGTCGCAACTCCCACACCCGCTGGGCTAGGGTCAACTCCAGTGCCTGAAGCCACTCCCCGGGATGGTCCCGCCTTTGGAAGATTCACGACCAGTTTTCAACAGGCCGTATCTCAGGTCCCAGGCATTGCAGAGGCCCGAGACAAGACTCGCTAGAGTCGGGCCGCCCCCCCCCCCCCCCCAGTGAAGGAATACCTTCACCAGCTCAGTCTGGCCAAAAAACAAGAGACGGCAAATCGCCCTCAAAGTCGTTTCAGCCGAAAGGGCAGATCACGCCGCACCCTACAACACCTCTCCCGACTCCCTACGCCCACTATAGGCTGAGATCCCTCACCACGAACCACCCCAGAGGAGTTCAGCTCGTCTCCCAAGAACCCAGGATCGACGGATCTTGGTATCTGCACGTCCTATCGTCTTTAGGTTAGGTTAGGTTAGGTTCCACCGAACCAGTGGCGGGATATCCACTCTCCAGGGCCAGCGCGGGCCCGGGAACTAAATACTCCCCAAAAGAGCGCTGCAGAACCCTTCAAAGGTCTGCCAGCGAGGAGACTCACCCTATTGTAGGGGAGGAGGGGGCTTTCCTAACGTTCCTCTGATTAACAGAGGGCGTAGAGGACGAGCGTTGCCCCTGGAGGTCTTTGAGCGGCGGTTTGCTTAGGCTACCGTCGGTCAAATCGCAATCCGGACCCGTAGGCGTCCGGGGCGATGGCCGTCACGTAGGGCCGCGAGGAGACAACCTCTATAAAAATTCCAAACCGTGGCTTTTAGTGCAGGGCCTTAAACGCACAAAGATGGATGGGCTTAAAAAGAAATTACCCCAGGAGGGTACCCGAAAGGGAGAATCCCTCCCCGTGTCCTCGGACACGGGCTGCCTCTCGTATTCTGGGGGGGGGCAAAGACCTCCACGTAGGTCAGCGTAATGCTGGTCTTCGAAAACACAATTCACGCAAACCCATAACGGACTCTGACGATGACATTTACGATGACGTTACTGCTGAAGTAGACCTGACGACGCGAGTCGAGGAAACCGGCTTTTTGTCGGATTCCTCACTTCCGTCAGTTAACCTGACGAACTTATCCGCATCCAAAAGACCCTTGGAGAACTCGGAGGATGAATATAGTTTTGATGCTGCAACAGGGTCAGCACCAAAAATTTAAACGGCCTAGAGCTGCAAGGGACGGAAACTGGGTTTATTTGGAGACCCCAGCAAGGCTCAGACGGACTATTTGAATCCCGAAGCGGTGGCAGAACTTGCCCCCGAATCGACGACGGAACAGGTCGAAACGACCGAGCCGCAAGCCTCTCCCACTCTGGAGAGACCTACAAAAGATGCGCTCGTCAAGCTTGTTCTCACGGAAGCTAATAACATCCGGGAGGCTACAAGAATATATGGGAACCTGAAAGGAACTGTCAAAAAGAGAATTAATCTCGCCACTTAAGCGATTGCTGAAGCGGCGGAGTAATTGGGGATTTTCTCTCGGGATGATGAGACGTGCAGGGGTGAGGGCCGATAATGTGCGTCTCCAACGTCAGATGGACATCCTCAAAGCGGAGATGAGAACCCTTCGCACTTATGCGATAAAAAAGCGCGTTGGGGAACAGGGCAGCCTACTACTGGAGCTCTCCAATCGGACATTCGGGCTGGCCTATTAGATTTAGTCTAAGAGGTTAGGCGCGACTTGCTTGTGTCTCTCGGGGGCATGATAAATGCCCGCCTTGGTGACATAGAGTCGTGTCTTCCACCCGAACCAGTGTTGCGGCCTCCGTTAGCCGCAGATGGGAGAAGGGTAGGCCCAGCTACGGATCAACCCGCTGAAACTCAGAAGGTACGGCTAGCGAAGCCGAAAAAGAAGAACACCGGACCAAAGCAAGCCCCTACAGCTCCAGTCACTCTGGCAGCACGGGCTTCGCAAGATGCCGCTGGCTCGGATCACGGTAAGAAACGAGGATACGCAGAATTAGCCAGAGGAGGCAATGTTCGCCTTGCCTCATCCAGCCTGCCGAATGCTTCTGCCCCAACTTTGGAGGCTGCCCAACCCACACCAAAGGCTCCTCTTACAAAAAAGAGGCAGAATAAAAAGAAGGGAAGGGGAAAAAGACAAAAAGGAAGCCAAGACTAGCAACTCCCACGACGAGTGCGGTCGTCATAACATTGACACCGCAGGCGACGTCCTTGTCTGGTCTCACCTATAAGGACGTCGTCAGCATAATAACCAGTTCTTTTGAACTGAGCGAAGTTGGTCTGGAGCATATTCGGATACGAAATACTGCTGCCAGAGCCAAATTGATAGAGGTCCCTGGCGCTAACAGCGGCCCTAAGGCAGATCTGCTGGCAGCTAAGATCAGGCCGATCCTCGACTCAATCGCGGATGTGACAAGGCCAATCAAGACCGCCACCCTTCGCGCAACTGGCCTTGACGAAAGCATCGAGGCCAATGAAATTGCCACGGCGGTTGCAAGGACGACTGGGTATGAGCTCGATCAAGTGAAGATCGGCACTATCCGCACGGGCCCACGGGGAACTGGCACTGTGGTGATAAAATGCCCGGTAGGGGCTGCTGAAGCCCTGGCTGGGGTAGGACGTTTGTTGGTGGGCTGGTCGTCAGCCCGAATCCAGGTACTGGATTCCCTTCCCATGCGCTGCTTCAAGTGCATGGGAATAGGCCATATACGGGCAGCATGCCCGTCGGAAACTGACCGTGGCTCGGTTTGTTTCCGATGCGGCGAAAGGGGCCACATGTCCGCCAGTTGCATGGCCACACCGCACTGCGCGGTTTGCGCTGATGCCAAAAAACCGGCAGGATATACAATACAATACAAAACACTTTATTGTCCACCAAACAAAAACATTACACAGAATTTTCACAATTTAGAAGACCCAGGTAAACAACAGGCGGTCTTATCGCTGATTAGCGATCTCTTCCAGACAACCTTAGAAGGGATAAGGTGCAAGTTAAAACAATTTACACGGTAGGTGGTGCAGAGATATACCATGTGTGGGAAACATTGCAGGCCTCCCCAAAAACAAGACGAAACCGGTGCCCCTACCAAGGGTCGCACCACAGGAGGCTTACAATGATGCTTCGACGGCTGACGAGATGTCAGACGCCTAACATTTATCGGCCATCAACCAGCTCGAAGAAAAAGATGAGGGCGAGCTCCAAATCCTTCCTGAGGCCGCGGGCAGAGAATGGGCGTTCTTGACCGCATTGCACGGTCTTGCTTGCCGGTGGTGGTGTCATCTTCGACGCTCCAAGCCAGTGGCACGCTGGATCCTGGTTCCACCAACTAGGGTAGCTCTGACCGCCGTCTTGGTTTAATCAATTTGGGTACCACAGCGGCCAACACCAAGAGCATGTGACGAATCTCAGAGGGGTTTTAGTGGGTAGGCTTTCTGCCCTTTTCCCACTCGGGGAAGGGGGCGGGCGGAGAGTCCCACATAACCACCGTATTCGCCCAAACGCGGTGGTATGCGCAAAGCATTTCCGCTCTTTAAAAAAAAAAGGTTAGGTTAGGTTAGGTTTTTTTTTTGTTATTTTTATTAGTGGCGTACGGTGGAAATGCCTTATGCACGACTGGGAAGGGAGGCCCAGACAGTGACGGACTCACACCGCCTAAAATCACCGTACGCATCTTTTTAATCTCATCGATATTTCTTTTTCGGTGGTTATATCTTTTTTAAAAACACTTGTTCTTTACAATATTTCTTAATCTAGCTTATAAAACCCTTACGTATAGATTAATCAATTCAATACTGGCCAACTCATACATGCGTGGCCTCTTACATATTCTTATAACTATAACTTATTACTACTTAATACTATATTATACAACGCCATCCCGAATTGTATCATACAACATAAATACCATTAAACCTACTACATAAAATTACAGCTTGTATTCAATTATTAATTTATTATTATCTATTATTGCCTACGTTACATCATTTCCGCTTGGAAATTTGAAGTGACTCTATATAATTATAATAATATATTTAGTTACAATAGTATAATTAAATGTTTATCAATTAAAAACAACAACACTAACAATTAATTTGTAAACACATTATATAATATTTAAATAACGGGCATTTCTAATTCTAGGAACATTAGGAACTATTGTGCAAATGCAAGTACATTGGACTGCAATGACCAGGGGACGTTGCCATACTATACCGCGCTTTAAAGACCTGCAAAACAGTAGGTCCCCAACCATCAACTCTTCACTTATACCATTACCTAGTAGGGTGGAGCGTCGATGTATGGAAAAAAAAGAAAGTTGTCCTATCGATGTGGAATACCCCCAAAATGTTGTATGGCTAAAATGTAAGCAACTACATTTTTTTTATTTTTTTTGGACATATGTTTTAGCCCTCTACCCTGGATCAAAGATTTCACTTTTTTTCAAATTTTCGCATGATATTCAAAAATTGTTATTTATAATAAAAAGCCTCTATATGCTTATTTTTCATGGAGTACATAATTATTAAAAAAGACATTTAATGAATTTAATTATTTATTTACAATTTAAAACAAAGATATTTGAAAAAAAATATTTGCAAAATAGGTACAAAAACCGAACAAAAGTAGCGTCAAATACAAATTTCATATGAGTTTTTAAGGAGATTCAGCTCGCATTTTATAATGTTTTTTTGTATCAAAGTACGGCATTTTGACCGTGAATGAATTTTGGAACGAATAAATCCATCTCTTGCCTTTTCTCCAGCAACAGTTATAGACGCTTCACTCACCATTTTCACACACCGTTCAACTGCTTGAGTGTGACAAGGATAATGTGGAAACTCGGCAATGTCTTGTAACTGTGAATGCACTAGGTCTTCTATTTCTTCGTTGGTAGCATCATTTAACATTGGAGGGGATTTAACTTGTGATTCGCTCCATATAATTAAATCAGTATAATCCGTGGCGTTAAAGTTTAGCATCGGAACTTTAAATATCCGTACTCCCGGCTTCTGAAGTTGCCTAGCTGCAATTATACGTCTCGCACCCAATTCATTTATGAATGGCCGGTCGTCGAATAACATAGCCATTAAAAGATTTTCAGGATGTGCAAAAAATGCGTTTCGTTGAATTACTGAATTACTAATTTTCTTGACATCGGTAGTTAAACATCTCGAAAACGCAATTAATTTAAAGACATGATGCGGGCCTTGTTTAAATGAACTTTCTTGTTTTATACTGAACCACACAGGAGCGTAAACTTTCACAATATATTCTGCTAGCTTTTTCAAGTTAATGGATGGATTTTGTGTAGCTACGTAAAGTCTTAAAACTCTATTGGCTGTCGTCAACCAACGTGAGTGACCCATTTTTCCAGGATTTCTATGCGACAATTCTTCAGAACAAGATCCGTTACTTACAGCATGGCAAATTTGGTATTTTATTTATTTATTTATTTATTTACTTCAAAATAATTACACAGCATAACAGTAAAACACTACAGCACTGTGAATTACATACTAAATATAGGTTAACAAGACGGTAATAATAATACAATAAACATAATATATGACATGACATTATAATTAGATAGTAGGAAAATATTATTTAGACCGATGAAACACGGGCATCCATCTTGCATAACTTCAAACATTCAATACTCACAACCTTCCATCCACTGGCAAATACGTCAAAATCTGGGGCAGACTCTGCAAGCGTGTTCAACAAATGCAAAGCGTGAACCAGAGGCGACCTGGCGCGAGCTACAGTGCGCGTCGCAGGCGCCGCCAGCAGGTGGCGGCAACGTGGACGGAAGTCAATTTTTGTCATCGAGGGGACGAAAAGATGCACCACCTGCATCACCAGTTCCAAACAGTCGGAGTCTCCTCGCAATACACCGCTAGCAAAAGTCAGCAGTCCATAGTGTCGCCTCACCTCCAGAGAGTTAAAAGTTAAGGCGCCAAGCAAAAATTTCGTAGGGTACAAAAAAGGATAGTAGCCGTAAGTTTTTTTATATAAAAATACTAGTATAGATACTTTTGATCTGTACTGATATTATTTTCTATATCCTTCAGCAAAACAGATATATTTGACGCGATAGGTGAAAATTGAACGACAGGGAGATCGCTACAGGTTTCCAATGCCTTTCCAATCGGCCCCGAGTAGAGTTGAGGCCCAACCGTTGCTCCGTCTAATTTGACAAATAAATGTCTGAAGGGCAGCTCATTTGCATGCAGTTGGCATATAAACCAATGAAGGGGTCTACCCAATTTCATTTCCAGGAAATGGATTACTCCATTTTTCCACCCAGTGTTTGTTGCGGTACCATCACACCCAATTACTTTTAAATTGCTAAAATCCAGTCCCCTTGTCTGAAAAAATGCATACAATGCGTCAGCTACGGTTTTTCCTGTTCCCGACAAAGTTGTTATATGTCCTAAATACATCGACGCAGGTTCAGTTACAAGTGAAATGTGCTCCCTTGTTACAATATTTTTATGCAAATGTTGGCCTCGTTTTTCAAAAATCAACGTCTTATCTTTTCTGCCATCAAAGTAGATGCTGTCGATTTCTTGGTCGCTTTTAGACTGAATTTCCTCTCGAACTCTTTTTCTAGCTCGACGAACTTTGCTCCGATCTATTACCTTCACAGTATCATCCTTAGATATCAGACCAACATCTTGCAACACTGCACTAGCAACCGCAGCAGCCGACCGATCAGAAATCCCGTATCGATCACACACTTCGGCTAAAGTTGAAATTTGTAGTGTATTCTGTCTTTTAGTAGGATTAGGGGTTCGAGAGGAAGATGGTTGAGGTTCAACCGACTTACGGGTGGGGACAGATTCCATAGGAAGTACTTTGGTTAATGAAGTAGGAAGTTCTGTTACTGGGTCACTCTTGTGGGCCGATTTTTCTTTCCTTGCCAACATTTTTTTTTGATTTTTAGTCTCTGATGTGTCTATTCCACCAATCAACATATTCCTTTTCCGTCTCTGATCCAAAAGAAAACCTCTTTCTAGTGCAGGCACTTTCTTCTCCCGGGGACAATGACAATAATTAAAATCGCTGCATTTGCAAGTGCAAATATCAAACAGTTCTGAGATGCATTTATCTTTCCAAAGTTGTAATTTTATCTTGAAGCTTTCTGTTTGTTTTGAAGTTGGGTATCGAATAAAATATAAATACTTGTTATATGTGGCCTCCAGCTTTTGTTTAACACGTTGAATGGTGACAACGGGCAACGACGCGGTAGTCCATATTTCGATAAGAGCACGTCCTGCTGCGTCAAGAACCTGAGATATAGCTGGTTGTTTTCCGCATCCCTCATTTTTCATTAAATAACGAACAAATAGTATTTATCTCAGTACGTCGGCAGTTGTTGGCAGTACACATTTATTAATTAAAGTAGGTGTTCCAAATATAGGACAATCTATTTCCTGTCGCGTTGTTGGTCGTTTATACATTATTTTAGCTCATCGAAGTAAACAACACAAAACTTAACCACTCAGTACACAATTTACTCCAAGTGCCGCACAAATGTCAAATTACCCGCCAATACCAATATCCAATTAAAAACAAATCTAAAATAATGTTGCCACACCAAAATATATCAGTAAAATAAAGCGTTGATTACACGATCGGGAGTTTTTCTCAGTTTATTACCCGTATCACATGGAGGTATTGATCAAAATTTGCCAATGACAAGTTTTTTTTTTAATTTAAACTGCTGTAATTGGTATATTCCTATATTTTTAATTGATTGAGTGATCTATCTAGACCATAAATATTCAATATTTTAGGGAATAATACGAGATGGTACTTAGTTGTGATTTTTTTATTCGGACCCTATTTTAGGTCTTTTTTTTAAACTTTGGAAGGGGGTAGAGGGCTAAAAGTAGGTTCGATTATTTTTTTAATGATTTTTGTCTTAAACTATGGAGCTGAATGCAACATTTTAGAACTATTCCAATGTGAAAACAAATAAAAAAATAATTCGCTCCACCCTATTACCTAGTGTCCCCCCTACCCCAAAAACTTACTGCAACAAAATCACGCCCGGTAGGGCGTGACCCCGCAAACGATTGGGACCATCCCAGATCCAATTTACTCCTCCTCAGACAGCCGTGGCCCCATTCGCCCTTGCCACTCTGCGCAGGACGCCTTCCGCAAAGAGCAGGAAGGAGGCCCTGGTAGCCTTATCACCAATCACCCTCTCCAAACTATCCCTTGTTAAGTCCACATCCATCTCGTTCTCGCACCGCCATCTCTCATACCCGAACCTAAGGCACTCCGTGAGGATGTCGGCAACAGTTTCCTCGGACCGGTCGTCGCACACGCAGAAAGGAGAGACAGACAATTTGAAGTGGTGCAAATACTGCCGAAAACCGCCATGGCCCGTGAGCAACTGAGCGATGGAGCTCCTGTTCCCTACCTTTTCCATTATGGCTCTTGCCGCACAGACGTCCTTGAAGAAGAGCTTCGTACCCGAGGCTGTCTCCGACTCTTGGTATCTTTTCTGCTACTCCTTCAGGGTTCTGGCCCTAATGGTTCGCTTGGCAAAAGATAGGGAAAATTTGTCAAAGACAGGGGCCCTCTTGTCTTTGAGAGCAGCTCTCTTTGCCAACTCATCAGCCCTCTCGTTTCCCATCAGCCCAGCATGCGCCTTTATCCAGTGGAGGCTTATCGGTTGGCCCCGGCATTCCGCAAGCTAGATATTTTCCCTGATCTCCAGCGCGATGGGGTTCAGCGAACCAGGGTCGCAAACAGACTGGGGTGACGATCGGGAGTCGCAGTAGAGGGCCACAGCCCTTTTCCTTTTGAGCGCCGTTTCCGTGGCCCTGTGTAAGGCCGTCATTTCCGCCTGGAACACCGAACAGTGGTTACCCAGGCGGAAGCTGATGTGCCTCATCTCCGCTCCTCCCCTCCACATCGATATCGCCGCCCCGACCTTTCCTTCCAGTTTGCCCCCATCAGTAAAATATCAATCCTGCGGAATCCGCGAAGGCCCATTCGCGCACTCCTCCTCCGTCAGCACCGACTCAAACAACCGACGCCGCCTCTCGGCCGGGTGCGGAAGCATCGATGGATGCACACTCTGCTGCAGTCTCCGTCCTGGGACTTCCAGGAGGTGTTTGCCCGTCTTGACCTGATAAAACTCAAGTTGCTCAACAAGCCTGAGGTCCAAGGGGATAATGCGGGCAAGGACTGCGCCAGAAATGAGAGATATAGTTCGGTGGGCTTTCGATAATTTAATCGCAAAAGCCCTCGTCACTCTGTCCATCCTCTTCCTGACATAGGCCCTCCCCGCAACATCCCCCAGGCCCCCGCTGCGTAGAGCATAGTGGGCTCCACCACCGTATAATATATTGTCCTTAGTATCTCTGGATTCAGCCCCCATTGGAACTTGGCCATTCTGGACACCACCTTGTACAGGTTCAGGGCCTTAGTGGTGACGTTGTCCAAGTAGGGACCAAAGCCGAGATTACGGTCAATCGTGACTCCCAGCAGCTTGACGCTGTCCGACAGTGCCCAGCAAATTAAAAGAAGGGGTGTCGTACTTTGTAACACCTGTTTTTTTTTTGCTAAAGCCTTTTCTGATAGCAACACTACCGCTGGCAGGGATCTGCACCAAAATCGAGAATCGAATACACATTAGTTATCCTTTTCACTCTCTAAGATACCGAATGAAGAATGAACGAGATGAAGCATTTTAATATTTCAGTCAAGCGTGATCGTGCGTTACGTTTCACTGCTCCTGCGCTTTGACTTAAGGGCTATGGCTCGGATCATTCGATACTTTTCTGGCATGTAAAATTATATTGTTTCAGGATTCATGAAGTATCTGTAGGATTATCTTTTGGATTGTTTTAGATTTGTTTTGAGGTCTAAATCGTTAAATCAGTGAACGAGCGCTGCCGGCGTCTAAGAGTGAAACGGGTCTCGTTCTTGTAGACTTAGCCACATCATCTAGGCTCGCTCTATTGTCTCTGATTCGGATTTGGCTTGTAGATTAGGCAGCATTGCCTTCCTCATACTCAGTTAAATAATCTTTACAAATGGATGATTAGCGGTGAGTTTCGGTGGTTATTCGATGCATCTTTCCATCGTGCCCAAGTGGGATTTGTTTTTATGTGAATTTACATTTTGTTTCAGACAAATTAAACGATGGCAAAATAGTGCATCGTGGCAGAACTTTTAACTGCGTCTCGCCGACTTAATGTATTACAAACATACATAATAATGAACCGATGTAAAGCGTAAGTAATCTCTCGTCTAACACTGTTAAAGGTGTATTTGTTTTACTTGTCTTGTCGTTCACGTAAACCTTTTGCTATAGCTAATCGCAGCCTACCGATTCCCAAGCGTGGACTCCTGCCTTGTAAAACAGGATCATCAGGCCAGATGCGTGCCTGATTAAGGTGAGTATCATGAGAGGCCGCATTGCTGTCGGCAAGCACAACTTTGAACTTTATCCTAATAAGCTACGTTCTTTTTCAGCCAGTGCCACGTTGCATGGAGGCACCGTGCGTATGCCGGTCTCAACTAGCCTCACGATAAAGATTCATAAAACCCACTTTGTGGTAAGTGCTTACCTTTACCTTATGCCTAGGTCTGATAGGATAACTTTTAATCTGTTCTTTTGTTTAATACTGCAATTCTTGTTGCAGAGTTTTTTATTTTTCTTTACAATTCTGGATTCGACCGTGAAGGTCGCTCGACTCAACCGCGTGGGCGTGGTCTGCTTGCCACATGTTGCGACCTAGAGAGGCATGGTGCATTGGCGCGCCTCTTCGCTTAGCAACCACGACTGAGTCTTCGCTTGCCACTTAACTTCATCTTCATACACACTTGACCTCATGCATACTTCACCCTAGATAACAAATCTAAAACAATCCAAAAGATAATCCTACAGATACTTCATGAATCCTGAAACAATATAATTTTACATGCCAGAAAAGTATCGAATGATCCGAGCCATAGCCCTTAAGTCAAAGCGCAGGAGCAGTGAAACGTAACGCACGATCACGCTTGACTGAAATATTAAAATGCTTCATCTCGTTCATTCTTCATTCGGTACCTTAGAGAGTGAAAAGGATAACTAATGTGTATTCGATTCTCGATTTTGGTGCAGATCCCTGCCAGCGGTAGTGTTGCTATCAGAAAAGGCTTTAGCAAAAAAAAACAGGTGTTACAGTACCGGCTTAGTTGGGGAAATAATTTTATTTCAGAATCGCGAGCTTCTGAAATAAAATTATTCTACACCATCAAGGAACGAAAATATTCAAGGGAGAGGTCGCCTTCGCCCGCAGGGGAAGACGTCTGAAATTTAAAATAAATTCAAAACATTTGACTAAACAGAACCAACCTAACTCTACTACATGCTGTATACTTATAAACTATTTTCCTAGTGTTTGTTGGCTCTGCCTCCAAACAAACGCTGTAAAACTCAATCAGTGTTTGTTGGCACTATCTACAACCAAACGCTCTTGATCAATCTGGAATATCCAATAGGTACTAAACTCGAGTCTGTTTAAGTACACGACAACCTACATTGAAAGAAACACCCGCGAAGTGACAGCTCTACACTAGAATCTGCACATATGCTGAGGGGTGTGACACACTACCAACCTCTTAAGCGGCTTGTACGGCATGAACCGAACAGTAATTAAGTAAGCTAAGCTAAGGGTAGCTGCTGAGGGTTAGCTCGGATGACTAAAACGCTCGAATGCTGTAAGTACACTAACTTTATTGTTTCCACAATGTCAAAGGTAAATTATTGCAAAGTAATACATTATTGCAACATACTAATAATATTGCTAGCTGCGCAAGATCATGCGCTAAATAGAATTAATTGTACATGTGTGCGTTAGCTCGTACATCTTGCCAACCCGAAAATAAGGGCAGCCTTATTATAAATGGTACATAAATTACAATTAAAACATAATTATACGAAAGCGTTAAGTTTTAACTAAAGAAGTAGGTAGCTATTTATTACTTAATTATAATGACATGGAAACAATGCTACTTGTTAACGCCGCGATCGCTACGTTTACGGTCAAATGGCCTTTAACTTTGTATAAACTAGAGTCAAAGTTGTAATGTAAAGTTTCTTACCAACTAAAACACTCGCATATCACGCGATACATTCACTCACCCAATCACAGACCCTCACAGACATACGTCATACACTCGTCACACATTACACGCACTCACTTCGACACTTGCTTTCAATACGCTAAACTAGCAACCCAAATTTGTATTTGTTTATTGTAATAAACCAAAATCTGAGATATTGAAGTTTTAACTTATCTCCTCTAGTTCCTGTAAGGAACAAAAGTGGCGACCGTGACAGGACCTGCAGCAATAATTAATCGGTTTATAAGGTCTCAAGTGTAGACCTTTGCTCTCGAGCGACTTATAGTGGACACCGCCAGGAGTACGCCGTGCAGCGTCTAGATTGCTGGACAATTACCCAAGCAATCAGCTGCGCCTACATCGTCATCGTGCAGTGGGACCCGCGCTCCCGAGCAGCCCTGGGGCGCGCCGCAGCCAACAGCGCCGCCGGCCACGTGTGGTGGACAACCAGAGTACCCAAACTGCCTAACCTACCCAAGTGAGCCCGTTCCTGTATATTTCCACCTCTTTGATTTGTGCAAATTGCGTTTATAGTTTCTCATTCGTTCTCTTGTGCATTTTTTACCTATACCTATAGTTCTCGCTAATTGCACTTGCTAAGCGCTAAGCTTTCGACAATCATCCGCCTTGTCTAGCTTAAACAAAGCTCGAGAAGTCTAATATTTTTAATGCTATACACATACCTGCTTAGAAGTATAAGTCCTTTTATATTTCAAATCCTTAGCGATGCATATAATAAAAACATAGTCAATCACTGTGCTTCATTCGCCTATACTCATAACCTTCAAGTATAATTAGCGATAAACAGTTTATGGTTCCGTAAACAGTTTTAATTTTAATTTCTTTATAGTTTCTAATACGCTTTAACACTTCAATATCTCACTTTATATCTACCACTCAACATAAGCCTATATTCAACCTTAGATAAATATTATTAAATGGCCATAAACGTCCCGCTTGCTATTATTTCGATCAGTTGCTTAGCCGTGCACAATTAACTAATTCCAGGCATCCAAGTACCTCGTCAACCGCTCGCCGCAGAGCATCTACGGAGTGCGCCTGCGCCGCCTGATAAGGAACCGGTCTGCGACAGCCGGCCGTCAGCTGATCGACGAAGCGAGGAGCGTATAGTACCTTTTACATTCATTTGTTTACTTCGTTGCTTGATTAATTTATCTCGATAGTTTATAATAACAATGTCTGTTCCTTTTGAACAAAAGGAGTTAAAACTTAAACGTAGTAATATAAAAGGACGCTTAACGAAATTTAAAAATCATTTAGATAAAACCATTTCATTAGAGAAAGTTTCTAATATTGTCATTAGTCAGCTTTCAATGAAACTATCGAGATTACAAGCACTGTACTGCGAGTTCGATGAGGTGCAAGGCCAAATAGAGATTTTTTGTGATTCTAACCAAGCTGAGGAATTAAACACTCGCGATTCAATCGAACAAGATTTTGATAATTTTATTTCATGTGCCCAAATTTTTATAGAAACACATTCTACCGAAAAGGAAAATTCTCCGTCGAGTAATGCGAGTACTTCGTCCTCACACTGTCACCACGAAAACTGTGACGTTCTAGGTTTTAAACTGCCGGTGATAAAAATCCCAAATTTTGATGGCACATATTTTAAATGGCTTGAGTTTAAGGAGACTTATATTTCTCTAGTTCACGATAATAGCAAAATTAAAAACATTCACAAGTTTCACTATCTTCACTCGTATCTAGAAGGTGAAGCTGCTCGTGTTCTCAGTAATTTTGAAGTGTCTGACGCGAACTATTCCGAGGCTTGGCAGTTGCTTTGTAAGCGTTACGATAACAAGCGTCAACTAATAAATAATCACCTTAAGGCTTTGTACAGTATCGACACCGTGCGAGAGACCGACAAGTCACTTCGTTTTATTATTGACCATGTCAATAAGAACTTGCGAGCTCTCCGCACTTTAGGACTGCCCACCGAACAATGGGATGTCCTAATAATTTATATGGTAACAGTAAAGTTGGACAGTAGTACTTGTTACAAATGGGAAGAACACCGAAATACGCTACCGGAAATTCCCACTTTAAACCAATTTTTTGACTTTCTAAAGAGTAGGGCCGACGTTTTGGAGACTGTCAACAGACAACGTCATGAAAAGACTAAGTACCTGCCGCCACCGCCCCAGACCAAGTCACAAACCAAGCCTTTCGCTCTAACGACTAAACAGACCCCGTCTTTCTCTAAATCTTCTCCTGAATGTTTATTGTGCAAGGGATCGCATCGCCTTTATGAATGCACCACGTTCAAATCTAAATCAGCAGAGGATAGGGTTTCGTTGGCAGGGAGTTTGAATTTATGTGAGAACTGCTTAAGGGTTGGTCATAAGGTTCAAAGTTGTAGACTGCCGGGTTCTTGTCGCTCATGTAAGCAAAAGCACAATACTCTTTTACATATCCCAGACGATTCGGTATTACCTACTGCCAGCCCAACCCAATCTCATAGCTTGGCTGCTATGACAAATTCTGATATTCTTTTGTGCACCGCCCAAGTTCAGTTAAAGAACCCTAATACCAACAAGGTGCTGATAGTGCGCGCATTACTTGACAGCGGGAGCCAGTCATCCTTCATTACCGAAAAGGTTAAACTAAATTTAAACTTGACTCCTCAGCCATCAAATGTCAGTATAGTCGGGCTGTCGGACACTCTAATAAACGTCGATACGAAGCGTTGTGCTCTACACCTTCAGTCACTCACTAGCCTATTTAATGTCAATATAACATGCCTTATCATCCCGAAAATTGCTGACAAATTACCAAAGGTCACACTCGATATAAGTCAGTACAATTTGTCTCAATTTCAACTAGCGGACCCCAGTTTTTTTGAGGCATCGTCCATCGATATGCTCATCGGTGCTGATCTATTCTGGGACCTAATAGGGTCCTCTCAGCACTCGTTAGGAATTAATAATCCTATTCTTCGTAGCTCTAAGCTAGGATGGCTCATTGCAGGTCCTTTGCCTATATCACCTTGTAAAATAAAACCAAAAAGCAAATTTACACATTGCAATTTTCTATTCAAAGAACCTAACTTGCCTACTATCCATGATGAACTACAAAGATTCTGGGAGCTAGAAAACATCCCGCAATCTCACCCTTACTCTCGCGAAGAAAAGCTCTGCAACCAGTGTAACGAGCCAAAAAGTCACCTGTCCAGTTAATTACAGAAAGATTTAATTATTCAATAAAGAACAGCATTAAAATTAACAGAATAGGAAGTATGTTATGTAAGAGTTTAAGTAATGACAAAAGAAAACATAACCTACTATATATTTGACATGATAACATAGTTAAAGAGTTCATTCCATTTGAAATTCATTATAAAAAAATAGTCAAACAAATTATAATTTATAATTTAACAATTTAAATAAAATACTAACATAATTAAACATTTAAAAAGAATAATGTAAATAATCAAATTAAAGTTATGAAAAGTATGGCAAATTAATGTACGCTAAATTCAATCTTAAAACATCAACTCGCTACTGCGCATGTCGAAATGAAGGCGTTGAGGCCGAAGACGCCGATGAAGGCAAAGATGGCGATGAAGTACTTGAGATATTATATAAGCAGGTCGCGATTTTGGGGTGGAGGCTTTTCTCTTTGACACTCGTGACGTGCGTACGGTTGTTGCTCTGGGGTCGTATTTACGTTCGAAATTAAAAATTACGAGAAATTAGACATTGAATTAGAATTTTATATTTTAGTAGTGGGATTTAAATAATTGAAGCTTTTCACTTTGACACTCGTGACGTGCGGACGGTTGTTGCTCTGGGGTCATACTTACGTTCCGAACTCGGAAAATAAATATTTAAATTTTTGTTGGGGTTAATTAAATGGGTTTCATACGGGAAAGTTAGACATTAAATTAAAGTTTATATTTTAGTATTGGGAATTACATAATTTGGGTTTAGAAAACTTTTCTTCGTAAGTTATTGGTTAGATTATATTATATGTAATTATTTGTGTGTGGATTTGTTAATCTTTTCTGTTACAGATTATTAGAAGAAAGAAGTAGTCAGCAAGTTTAGAAGATTTTTAGTTGACATTTGTGTCTGGCACGTTGTTTATTTAGTACATTCAGTTTGGGGGTTTATGGGGGGAAAGTTTTGTAATTATTAAAGTCTTTGAGTTAAGCTAGATTAGCATATTTTCGTGCCAGAGCGGTGTCCAGGCTAACAGTTTGCCTGACAAATCACGCTGACCCTAACGGTGACAAATAGGCTTGGTTTGGAACTTTGTAGATTCTAAAAGATGGTCTGGGCGTCCCTAGATGTTACTCTTTACCAACATAGTCATCTATATAAGTGCCCACCATTCTCATTCGCCAGCCTGGAGTGGGATCGGGGTCCACAGGTTGGGCATGCAATTGCACCCGTGAAAGCTCTGGGAAGTTTGAGGATTGGTTCCTTAAAACTCTATATATTTATATACACTAAACCACACAATAGGGCGTCATACTCTCACCGTCTTGGACTTCGGTCTGTGTGAGGGGGGTGGCAATCACACGGGTGTTAGGTTGCTTTCTCAGCAGACCCGGCTGAACTTTACAGTTTACCTAGGGGACTAGCTAATTATGAGGATAAGGTAAGCCTCTAGGATGTAGTTCTTTGTAGAATAGGCCTTATAAGTAGAGTTAGGGTAGATTCACTTGACTAGGGAAAGTAGGGAATATTAGGATTTTATTCAAATAGGGAAATAGGTAATGTTTATTTTTATTCACTAAAATTTAGGTACAATATAAAACTGATAGCAATCAGTAATTAAATAAAGTTCATATTTAAATCGTTCTTAGGATCACTTAAGGGGATAAGTAGGTACCTAATAGGTAAAATATTTTATGATAGAGATAAAACTATAATTTTAAATTCTCTCTTCATATTGACTTAGATGAAGTCATATGAATTGAATAATTTTCAGTAACAAATAAAACACTTTTCAGTAAACAAGTTTAATTAGGGACAATATAGGATTCAGTATGTATTTGATAAATAACTATCTATTTGAAATTTGAAGCCATAAATAGTTTCATGTCTAACAAAATTAAAGTATCATTCTAGATAAAAATCTATACCTAATAAATCTAGTTTGAAATGAAATAACTTTGAAGTAAGTATAAAAATGAGATCTTTGAATAGATTTGATAAATTGCAATAATATAAATAAAAGTATCATATCAATATACTTAAGTGGCTTTATATTTGAGCTGTATATTTACTCTTACATAGCACAGAAAGCTATTATGAGGATTCAATCTAGCTAGAAGACAAAATGACTTCTGTATTACCTCTGTTTTACTATAAAAGATAAACATGTATACATGGTGAAAATTGAACATCTCATTATAGACTATAAAAATACTAGGGTCTAGATCATGGCTCATACAGTGAATTAAGCAATATAAGCTAAAG
Source organism: Acleris holmiana (assembly GCA_949316455.1). Lineage (NCBI taxonomy): Eukaryota > Metazoa > Arthropoda > Insecta > Lepidoptera > Tortricidae > Acleris > Acleris holmiana. The sequence goes on along the minus strand of CASGFW010000125.1, from coordinate 24,927 downwards.
ACACTTTTGTAATAATAAATTTACAATTAGCATAAATAAATTTTATTCAAAGATCATTTCATTAGAATCAATTATATTGAATATTGAAATATAATACATTTTGAACCCTCTCAATTTGGTACCTTACTACTAACTGACTTATCATACAGTAAATAAAATAATTAACTATATATGGCAAGGAGTCTGCCCTGTCTCTGGAGGATGACTATTGGAACAGACTAAGGTCTGCGTGATAGCAATCACGACGGCGTAGGTGGAGCCGATTCCCCCTAAAAAGGGGCCATAACACTTATAATTTAATGGACATGAGATTGTTTTATGCTTTGGTTTACCTAGATTATATTTTCCATACATCATAACTATTCTACAATATCTGTTTTTCTTCATAGTAGGTTAACTATAGAGGTGATTAGAAATTCTGAATTATATAGGATTATTTAAAAGTATGTGTAGTTAAACATGTAGGTAATTTAATTCTATAGGTTAAATACAGGTTGTATTAGGTAGGTAATGTTAGGAATTAAAACAAAGACTTAAAGAATTTTAGGGTTACTGTAGGTTCACAACTAATGGGTCCATTTTTATCTGTTAGACGATCACAAGCCATATTTAATCTTCAATTAATCTTAGGTTGATTCAATTAAATCAGGGTATGTAGTTTTAGCTATGCGAGTACGCTAACTGTCGGAGTTAGTTACATTAGGTTAGCTAGTAAAATATGTAGGTAGGTAGATCTATAGATAGTTAGGCCCCCGTAGGCCACAGTAGGATGCGTAGGGTGGTTACAATTGTTGCCGTGGACCAGGATTCACAAGGCAATAAACCCCTTTTACCCAGTAGATAGGTAGCCCACGTAGGATAGGTAGGTTTGTTACAATTGGTGGCCGTACCAGGATCATGAAAAAATTAGGGTTAGTTATTAATTTAAGTAAGTGACTTCGGTTTGAAGTCCAATTGTTGTCTGTGAAAATGGAGGTCTTTGTTTTAATTTAAATTTTATATTTCATTTAGTATTAGCAGTTATTGTCTTGTATTTTGGTTTGTAAACCGTACATTCATTAGATATTTTACAGTTTTATAATTGAAGGCAGGTAACAAAAGTTAAGTAGATACCTTACAGTTTCATAGTTGAAGGCAGGTAACTAGAGTTATATAGGATCTTGCAGTGGGTTTATTGCTATTCAATAACACAAAATAAAGGCATAATATCCACTAATTTTATACTAAATAAAGGAAAAAGCTTACAAATATCTAAAAAGTCTTTTATCCTATTAGTTTCTGTAAGTTCACTTGAAGCTAAAAGTTGTTTTATCAAAGGCAGGAAATGATATAGGTAACAAGATTAAACAATTTTAGTATAAATTCAATTAAATTTTGTTAACTTAGTTACAACCATTAAAACTAGTATTTTAGAGTAGCATTACTAGTAGTAGTTTCAGGAAGATTTAACTTTTAATTAGTAATGAAACATTTCATTTTCAATAAGTTGACGATCTTCAATTTTGGTCATTCACAAGTAGTCCTTTGTATTTCTTGCAAAGCTGAAAAAGTCAAAATGTTTTAATTAGTTCAACTAATAGCTCTAATGTCAGGATACTTTTGAGAGGGAAACTAGTGTCATTAGATGGATGTCACTCAGTTGCAATGTTGATAACAATAATCACAATTCAATTAATAAGTAATTTATTCTCAATAAAATAAGTTAAGTTTAAAATCTACTTGGACTGAAACATGAGCTTTAAAATGAATATAGGTACTTTAAACATTAAATATTACCTGTAATTCTAAACACATCCAGCCAATAGGATTCATTTTCTTCAGAGGCATATAATAAATAAAGATAATATTTCTGTGGTCAGATAGGTCAGAAGAACAGTCCTCAGATGTTTGAGACCAAATTACTTTTTCATTTGACGAGTCTGTCTGACTAATGTTGTAACAAGCTAAAAAGAAAATAACAACATTAAACATTTTGTAAAATCAAACAATTAGGTAAATAGAGGGTTTCACTTGAATTAGATTGTTTCATGCCAGTTTATTTTAAGTAGATACAATGGTAGGATACGCTTTCAGGCCTTTTTGAGTTATTAATGTCACTGGTAAAATTTGTAAGGCGTCAACTAGGTTAAAGGATTTCATTAGTTTCATTAAATGCGGTTCACTAGATAGTAGGTTATGTTTAAGCATTAGAGAGGTTATTCCTTGGTTTACGCATAGTTAAAATACAAATATAATCATGATCTTACCTTGTATCAGCTTTATCCAACGTTAGTTAAACTTTAGCCGGTGTAGTTTTGCTTCGTAATCATACAAATTTTCATATTCTAGATGGGTACTGAGACAAACATAAGGAAAATATTTCTAGATAGAACATTATTATATTAGGAAACGTTATAGTTTTGATTAAACAAACGTAAATAGGGGTTAGAATAGTCGGATTACGGGGCGATGTTTCGTTTTGAAACTTTTAAAAGTAACAGATTATATAAAGTTATTGGACTGGTGAGGTTACCGAGTTTGAACGTTTAGTTGTTGTGAATATCGTTTGTCGTAAGAAAAATTAAATGAAAGATATTTACTAAGTCAATTAGACAAATAGTACCGTTATCATCGTAACAAAATATAAGTAATAAAAATAACAATATAGTGTTGTACACAAAAAAAAAAAATAGATCATAGTTTGGTGGAAGAGTTAGTTATAGAACGAAACGCAAAATGGAAAGTAACGATTAGAGGTTGACATTCGATTTATTTTATCGACTTATATCGAGTTTCAATGAAAGTTATTTTAAATGGATGAAAAGCAGTTTTATTATTGGCGTTCACTTGTGAGTTGTAAAGGCCGTGATCATCTGTTGGTTAGGACCCTACATTGTGTATAATAGAGAGTTCAAATTGAGTAAATCTGTCAAGGAATGGGTAAATTGGAACTACATAGACTTTGTCATATCATAAGTTTTCGATAGGTCGAGTATGTCGATTTTAGTTTAGGTTTGCTATAAGTTATAGATTTTAGAGAATTCGATGTCTCTATTAGGATAACTGATAAAAGTAGTAAATTTTACATTTCTTTTAAGTACCGAACCATTGGATTACCAAATCACAAAAATAGAGAAGGTAGAATGAATTTAGTGACTGACTTATTACGAGTTCTATGATAGTAAAGTTATTTATGTATTGGGTATGTTGAAATTGTACATTATTACTGACTTAAATAATAAATTAACTATGTAATGAAGTAGTATTTGATAGGTACAGACAGATTGGAGTATTAGTGATTAAAATTGAAAAGGAGCACAGGATTAAGGAGAAGTAGGGGATAAGGCAGGAAATTCTTATTTGGATAATCGTCTATGCTGACATAAGAGTATTAGATATAAGATAGGTATAGGGTAACCTTTTATTTAGGAGGGATCACATTATGAATGTGAAAATAGTAATCTGTTTAACTTTTAGAGTAACAATATCTACTTCATAATTATGACACTGTCATAAATAAAAAAAATAGGGAATGGAGATGCGATTCAACGGTATACGTTTATTAGGGACAAAAGTAATACTGTTGCTATGTAGGAATCTATCTATTGTAATCAACTAGATAAAATAGTATGGGCGTGAGATATGAGAATCGGTATAAAGTAGTTTTAGTTTTAATCGATATGCTTGATAATCGAGTGGTATTTGTATGTACGTATGATTGTATGTAAGTATGAATGTATGTATGTTTGTATGTAAATACTTTGTTACACATGAGTAAGATATATTTAGGTAGTAGTACTACGAGAGAGTCGGAGTGCAAAAATATCTTTATAAATTAGTCATTTTAAATTGAATACTTTTGGTTCTAACGAGGAAAGGTTTAGGATATCATATCATTAGTATATAAATACATCAATCAATCTGTAAGTGTAAAAAAATGTCGGGTATTTTTTAATTAAATAATTGAATCAACATTTGAATGGAATAATTTGAGATACCGTAAAAACCGCGCTTAAAGTATGTAAATGTTCGAAGTCATAGGTTTGTTAAACAAAAAGTCATTTGGATTTTTGAACGGAATCGATTGGACAGGTGTCACAGTTTTATATTAACGGGCGGGGGAATTCGATGTTATTTTGTGAACTTATTGTTGGGTTTTAGGAGAAATCAATATAGTTTTTGAAATTAACTTAGAAATAAAATGGTTTGGGCTAGAGAATGGTTGTGTTCGTAGCTGAGCTAGTGTGAAAATCTAATGAGGAGATTTGACAGTTTTATTTTGAGAATGGAAGTTTTGTGATGAAAATAAGTGTGTGATTTTATGCAAGTATTAGTTTAATTTACTTTAGAAAGGGGTTCAGTTGTGACCACAAACCAAAGCAACAAGCCAGGTTTATCAAGATTTAGCCTGGAGACACAACTATGTTCAAATGTTTCGTTAAAAGGAATTTAAAACTCTTTGGTGTTAGGGTAAATTAAAAATTTCATATTAGAAATTAATATGAAATTATAGAGTTAGCTTGTATGCAATTTTGACGAAACATCTCTCTTCTAGTAGGAAACCGATCTATGCGCACACTGCACATTCACCAGTTCTGAATTGTATAACAAAGTATGGGGCAATTTGTTGATAGGATGGAAGGAAATAGAGCAGTTGTAACATTATCTTTAAGGATTATAATTTATTCTGGGCGACCTAACCGGGGAATTATATTCAAATCATAAATACAAAAGGTTTGTTGTTCTTGACTGGTTTAGTGTTGATAGAACGATAAGGATTCACAACCCTTGTTTTCCACAGGTAATACGATAATCTGGTAATTGTGACTTCAATTTTATGTCTGGACATTTGTTGTTAGCTAATTGTATTCATATTATGTTGTCAATTCAAATTGGTTTAAAAACACACCACATAATTATCAGAATTTCTGATCAGGAAAGGCTAAGTATTGATAAATTATTTGAATAATTAATGTAGTTTAAAAGTATTTTATGGGGTAAACTAAAATATACCCAATATTTTAGTTTAAGGTAGATTTCTCTTTAAATGCCAACTTTAAGTGATAGTGTCATTTTAAGAAAAATCTAAAGGCAGGGATGTAACGAGCCAAAAAGTCACCTGTCCAGTTAATTACAGAAAGATTTAATTATTCAATAAAGAACAGCATTAAAATTAACAGAATAGGAAGTATGTTATGTAAGAGTTTAAGTAATGACAAAAGAAAACATAACCTACTATATATTTGACATGATAACATAGTTAAAGAGTTCATTCCATTTGAAATTCATTATAAAAAAATAGTCAAACAAATTATAATTTATAATTTAACAATTTAAATAAAATACTAACATAATTAAACATTTAAAAAGAATAATGTAAATAATCAAATTAAAGTTATGAAAAGTATGGCAAATTAATGTACGCTAAATTCAATCTTAAAACATCAACTCGCTACTGCGCATGTCGAAATGAAGGCGTTGAGGCCGAAGACGCCGATGAAGGCAAAGATGGCGATGAAGTACTTGAGATATTATATAAGCAGGTCGCGATTTTGGGGTGGAGGCTTTTCTCTTTGACACTCGTGACGTGCGTACGGTTGTTGCTCTGGGGTCGTATTTACGTTCGAAATTAAAAATTACGAGAAATTAGACATTGAATTAGAATTTTATATTTTAGTAGTGGGATTTAAATAATTGAAGCTTTTCACTTTGACACTCGTGACGTGCGGACGGTTGTTGCTCTGGGGTCATACTTACGTTCCGAACTCGGAAAATAAATATTTAAATTTTTGTTGGGGTTAATTAAATGGGTTTCATACGGGAAAGTTAGACATTAAATTAAAGTTTATATTTTAGTATTGGGAATTACATAATTTGGGTTTAGAAAACTTTTCTTCGTAAGTTATTGGTAAGATTATATTATATGTAATTATTTGTGTGTGGATTTGTTAATCTTTTCTGTTACAGATTATTAGAAGAAAGAAGTAGTCAGCAAGTTTAGAAGATTTTTAGTTGACATTTGTGTCTGGCACGTTGTTTATTTAGTACATTCAGTTTGGGGGTTTATGGGGGGAAAGTTTTGTAATTATTAAAGTCTTTGAGTTAAGCTAGATTAGCATATTTTCGTGCCAGAGCGGTGTCCAGGCTAACAGTTTGCCTGACAAATCACGCTGACCCTAACGGTGACAAATAGGCTTGGTTTGGAACTTTGTAGATTCTAAAAGATGGTCTGGGCGTCCCTAGATGTTACTCTTTACCAACATAGTCATCTATATAAGTGCCCACCATTCTCATTCGCCAGCCTGGAGTGGGATCGGGGTCCACAGGTTGGGCATGCAATTGCACCCGTGAAAGCTCTGGGAAGTTTGAGGATTGGTTCCTTAAAACTCTATATATTTATATACACTAAACCACACAATAGGGCGTCATACTCTCACCGTCTTGGACTTCGGTCTGTGTGAGGGGGGTGGCAATCACACGGGTGTTAGGTTGCTTTCTCAGCAGACCCGGCTGAACTTTACAGTTTACCTAGGGGACTAGCTAATTATGAGGATAAGGTAAGCCTCTAGGATGTAGTTCTTTGTAGAATAGGCCTTATAAGTAGAGTTAGGGTAGATTCACTTGACTAGGGAAAGTAGGGAATATTAGGATTTTATTCAAATAGGGAAATAGGTAATGTTTATTTTTATTCACTAAAATTTAGGTACAATATAAAACTGATAGCAATCAGTAATTAAATAAAGTTCATATTTAAATCGTTCTTAGGATCACTTAAGGGGATAAGTAGGTACCTAATAGGTAAAATATTTTATGATAGAGATAAAACTATAATTTTAAATTCTCTCTTCATATTGACTTAGATGAAGTCATATGAATTGAATAATTTTCAGTAACAAATAAAACACTTTTCAGTAAACAAGTTTAATTAGGGACAATATAGGATTCAGTATGTATTTGATAAATAACTATCTATTTGAAATTTGAAGCCATAAATAGTTTCATGTCTAACAAAATTAAAGTATCATTCTAGATAAAAATCTATACCTAATAAATCTAGTTTGAAATGAAATAACTTTGAAGTAAGTATAAAAATGAGATCTTTGAATAGATTTGATAAATTGCAATAATATAAATGAAAGTATCATATCAATATACTTAAGTGGCTTTATATTTGAGCTGTATATTTACTCTTACATAGCACAGAAAGCTATTATGAGGATTCAATCTAGCTAGAAGACAAAATGACTTCTGTATTACCTCTGTTTTACTATAAAAGATAAACATGTATACATGGTGAAAATTGAACATCTCATTATAGACTATAAAAATACTAGGGTCTAGATCATGGCTCATACAGTGAATTAAGCAATATAAGCTAAAGACACTTTTGTAATAATAAATTTACAATTAGCATAAATAAATTTTATTCAAAGATCATTTCATTAGAATCAATTATATTGAATATTGAAATATAATACATTTTGAACCCTCTCAATTTGGTACCTTACTACTAACTGACTTATCATACAGTAAATAAAATAATTAACTATATATGGCAAGGAGTCTGCCCTGTCTCTGGAGGATGACTATTGGAACAGACTAAGGTCTGCGTGATAGCAATCACGACGGCGTAGGTGGAGCCGATTCCCCCTAAAAAGGGGCCATAACACTTATAATTTAATGGACATGAGATTGTTTTATGCTTTGGTTTACCTAGATTATATTTTCCATACATCATAACTATTCTACAATATCTGTTTTTCTTCATAGTAGGTTAACTATAGAGGTGATTAGAAATTCTGAATTATATAGGATTATTTAAAAGTATGTGTAGTTAAACATGTAGGTAATTTAATTCTATAGGTTAAATACAGGTTGTATTAGGTAGGTAATGTTAGGAATTAAAACAAAGACTTAAAGAATTTTAGGGTTACTGTAGGTTCACAACTAATGGGTCCATTTTTATCTGTTAGACGATCACAAGCCATATTTAATCTTCAATTAATCTTAGGTTGATTCAATTAAATCAGGGTATGTAGTTTTAGCTATGCGAGTACGCTAACTGTCGGAGTTAGTTACATTAGGTTAGCTAGTAAAATATGTAGGTAGGTAGATCTATAGATAGTTAGGCCCCCGTAGGCCACAGTAGGATGCGTAGGGTGGTTACAATTGTTGCCGTGGACCAGGATTCACAAGGCAATAAACCCCTTTTACCCAGTAGATAGGTAGCCCACGTAGGATAGGTAGGTTTGTTACACCAGCACTATCTAGCTAATACCTGTCGCCTGGAAAATGGTCGTTTTTGTGTAGGCCTACCTCTTCGCGATGAAAAGGATTGCTTAGGAGACTCTTACTCACTGGCTAAAAAGAGATTTCTGAGCCTGGAAGCTCGCTTCAAAAAACAACCCGAGTTAAAGGAGCCGTACTCCGATTTTATTCACGAGTACGCCCAACTCGGTCATCTCGAAGTTTCTCCCACTCCCAGACCTAGTAATATTTTTTTTCTTCCTCACCACCCTGTCTTTAGGACTAAAAGCGAGTCGACTAAGCTGCGTGTCGTATTCGACGCCTCGGCGCGCTCTACTTCCAGTTTCTCAGTTAATGACCTTCAGATGGTAGGACCCGTTATACAGGATTCCTTATTTAATATACTTCTACGATTCCGCCAACACAAATACATAATTTCAGGAGACATAGAAAAAATGTTCCGCCAGGTCCTTATAAGGGAATCAGACCGAGATATGCAACTCATTTTATGGCGTGACAATGAAAATGAGTCTCTTCGCACGTTGAGGCTTAATACTGTTACCTATGGCTTTTCAAGTGCTAGTTATCTTACAACGCGGTGTATCTGGCAACTAGGCGACGAATGTAATGATCCTACTGTAAAAACTATCATCCAAAATGACTTTTATTGCGATGATTTACTAACCGGGGCGGACAACGAAGAAGATTTGAAGTATATTCAACGCCAAGTGTCGAGCGAGCTCACTAAGGGATGCTTTCACCTAAGAAAATACAGGTCAAATCTGAAAGATCTACTCGACATTAGCTCTTTACCCGAGGAAGGCAATCTAATTATAAGTAATTCGACTAGCACGTTAGGTATAGGTTGGTGTCCTGAATCTGATAGGCTTCAATTTCAAATCGAGCATACGCCCAGCGCTAGTTTGACTAAAAGGTCTATCCTGTCCTCAACTTTCAAAATCTTCGACCCCCTCGGTCTTCTAGCCTTGTGCACAATTAAACCCAAAATTTTACTTCAGACGTTGTGGTCGTTAAAATTAGATTGGGACGAAGAAGTCCCAGAAAGAATCAAAAGGTGTTGGTCAAAGTTTACACAATCTTTAAATGCACTCTCGTCGTTACAAGTATCGAGACGAGTGCTTATTAACAACCAGATCTACATAGAAATGCATTGTTTTAGTGACGCATCTCAGAATGCTTTTGGTTCTTGCATTTACCTTCGGTCAAGAGACGCCGCAGGGAACGTGCTAACTAATTTATTGTGCGCTAAAGCTCGTGTCGCGCCTCTCAAACCTACCACTATCCCTCGACTCGAGCTCTGCGGCGCACTTTTGGGGGCTCAGCTAAGCTCTGCCGTGAAACAAGCTCTACGTTGTAAAATACAGCGCCACGTCTATTGGTTCACAGGTAGTGCTAGGATGGCTCAAATCGCCTAACAAAACTAAGACATTTGTCGCAAACAGAGTTGTTGCCATTTTGGAACTTTCTGACCCCAATGACTGGCGGTACGTCCCAACAGCCGAAAACCCAGCTGATTTATGCTCTCGTGGTGTAGACCCCCAAAACGTCATCAATTCAAAGCTCTGGTGGCACGGGCCAACGTTTCTGACTCAGCCTGAAACTTCATGGCCAGCATCAGACTTCATGGTTGTGGAACTACCCGAATTAAAAGCGTTTCCTGCTTTAATGGCGGAGACTGCACCTTCGGCACCCGTAATAAATATTAACAAATACTCGAAAATCACTAGGTTACAAAGAGTATGTGCCTGGGTATTTAGATTCACGACACCGGGCCTGGGTATTTGACGACACGCTAGCCTAGTTGGGAGTGACCCTGCCTTCGAAGCTAGGGGTCCTGGGTTCAAATCCCGGTAAGGGCAGATATTTGTGTGATGAGCACAAGTATTTGTTCCTGAGTCTTGGATGTTTTCTATGTATTTAAGTATATATTTCTATATATAAGTATGTTTATCGTTGTCTAGTACCCATAGCACAAGCCTAGAGCTTAGTTTGGGACTAGGTCAATTTGTGTGACATTGTCCCGTGATATTATTATTATTATTATTATTATTCATACACAATACTCAAAACCCTGCTAATAAAAATACAGACTTTCTGTCGGTTGACGAGCTACAACGGTCTTTGAATCATTTAATTAGATGCGCTCAAATTGATTCATTTCCCTATGAAATAGCATGCCTGCTAGGTAAAAAACCGTTACCGTCTAAGTCTAATTTAAATTCCCTTAATATTTTCATAGACAAGGAAAACTTGGTTCGTGTCGGCGGTCGAATCGGCAGCTCAAACCATCCATACGATAAACGACATCCTATTTTACTACAAAACCAACATCATTTGACTAAATTAATATTTCAGCATGAGCATGATCGCCTGCTGCACGCCCCACCTCAACTGTTATTGGCCTCTGTTCGTGACCGGTACTGGCCCATAGGCGGCCGCAAGTTAGCTCGCGACGTCTATCAACGTTGTTTTAAATGCCGCCGGTTCAAAGGCAGCGGCATGACGAATATTATGAGCGATTTGCCACCGCAACGAGTGGAATCGGATTACCCATTCAGTACTGTTGCCACTGACTTTGCTGGCCCATTTTTAATCACCGATCGCAAGGGTAGGGGCTGCAGAATAACTAAATGCTATTTGTGTATTTTCGTCTGTCTTAGATATAAATGCATTCATTTAGAGGCAGTAAGTGAATTAAGCAAAGACGCTTTTATTTTAACGCTTAAAAGATTTATTGCTCGTAGGGGATTACCTAAACTTATTTTCTGCGATAACGGCAGAAACTATGTGGCCGCAGCCAAAGAAATTAAAGATTTCTTTAAGTCAAATAACGACTCAATTTGCGACTTTGCATCTCAACGAGGCATTGAATTTAAATTCTCTCCAGTGTACGCTCCTCACTTTAACGGTCTAGCTGAGGCCGGAGTCAAATCGGCCAAATTTCATATACGTCGTATATTAGGGCAAACACATTTAACGTTTGAGGAACTGTATTCTCTCTTTGCTCAAGTTGAAGCTATCCTCAATAGCCGGCCCCTGTGTCCTCTCAGCCCATCACCCAACGACTTCCAAACCCTTACACCGGCTCACTTTATAATTGGCAGGCCCCTTACTTCCTTGCCATCAACGTGCTACGGAGACTCCGACGCTCCACTCCGTGACAGATTCCAGCGCCTAGAGCAAATTCGCCAACATTTCTGGAAGCGCTGGTCACGGGAGTACATCGCAGAGCTGCAGCAACGTACGAAATGGCGCCTTAAATGCAAAGATTTGCGCCTAGATGACCTGGTCCTTATAAAGGACGAAACACCGCCTTTATACTGGCGCCTAGGTCGAGTCAACAAGCTGTTCCCGGGACCGGATGGAGTTCCAAGGGTCGCAGATGTGACCACCGCCAGCGGGACCCTACGTCGAGCCCTCAACCGCCTGTGCCTGCTGCCAGACGCACGCTCTTCTTGAAAGCTGATGAAGCTTTCAACGGCCGGGAGGATGTTAACGCCGCGATCGCTACGTTTACGGTCAAATGGCCTTTAACTTTGTATAAACTAGAGTCAAAGTTGTAATGTAAAGTTTCTTACCAACTAAAACACTCGCATATCACGCGATACATTCACTCACCCAATCACAGACCCTCACAGACATACGTCATACACTCGTCACACATTACACGCACTCACTTCGACACTTGCTTTCAATACGCTAAACTAGCAACCCAAATTTGTATTTGTTTATTGTAATAAACCAAAATCTGAGATATTGAAGTTTTAACTTATCTCCTCTAGTTCCTGCTTATAAATTGCATTTACTTAAATATTTTATGTCTTGCCTATAATTATCAATTACACTTCATTGTCTCGTAAATAATTACTGTCAATAAACTAAATGTCTCCGGTGGGTTCAACTGTTTCACTGAAAAACTCACAAGGTATAGGGATCGACACTGAACGGGGGGGTTTAGGAGGCGCTGTGCCTTTATTTATACCTAGATTGACCATGCTCACAGATTTACACAATTCACTACACTGTCGGCACTCTGGCGGGCCGGCTCCTACGAGGGTGCGCGGCGCCGCTCTCACCGGGGCCTCCTCCCCGGGAGACGCTAGCTGTATAGGTAGCTTACCACGTCTTCTCTTTGCTCGATGACCGGCTGCTATGATTACGATTAATATCAGTACGGCAAGCATACCATACGAGATAGAATATTGATGTATGTCGTGAACGCTCAGATCTGATGTTGACTGCTGTTTCAGGTTATTAATCTCGTTCATAACCTGGCGATATGATTGATCGTGATTTTCCGTAGTGAAGTTGTAGCTGGCTCCAGATGTCTTGATGACGCTGTTCAAAATGGATACCTCTGGGGCTTCGATAGAAGGTTGAACATTTACCTTTCGCAAGAAACTGTTATGAGAGTGGATAGTAAATGAATCAGCCTTAAGGATGCAACCTTGACCTATATTGATAAGGCCATTACCTGCTAAAGTGCTCATAGCTAGCTTACCTGTGCACAATGTGCGAATATTGCATTGATTGCAACATGAGTAAAGGTAAGAGTTCTGTTGATGTAATTTGATCCATCTATTTACACATTGTGAATGCTCGTATACACAGGGCGATGTGATTTCGCTTGTTGTGATTAAAGTTAAATTGCAAATATTTTGATGAAGATTTAAGTCATAAGTAGGTTGGTCTAAGTTACACAATATCTTTTCTTCTGATGCATGTAGGCACGCTTGAAGATCGTGTTCTGATAGAAAAATAACTGCGTCTTTATGTAAGTTAAAAGCTAAGTATGGGTAAGTAGGTATAGTCAGGTAAGAATATTTGCCGATATTCTGAGGGATGCTAATTATTTTATCAAGCTCGTGCATTTCATTGCTGACAAGTGGTACTTTAATTTCAATAATAAGATAATCTTTATAGACCTTTGCTGAAACCTTTAATAGTTTATACAAGTCTCGTATGTTTCCCATTTCTAAGGGGACCTTAAGATCGCCCTGTAGTTGTCCTGACATGAAATTAATTTGTTCTTCCAGTTGCTCGCTAGTTAACAAATGTGCATCGATGCGGCCGTGACTAATATCAGTCACAGTGTAACCACCCCCCGTCTACCTACTACTAAATAATTTAATACTTTATAATAATCTTAATATTATTTAATTTAAATATTTAAACTCCTAATGAATAGAATATTCTAATTTGATATATTTATTTGGCCTTTTGATCGTCTAGTGTCAGAATCCTACATTGCACCGCAGCACCCATGTCTTTTATATGGAGCATAGTCAGATTTGGAATTCTTCTAATTCTACAAGCCCTAATGATTCTCCTATATTTTTTAAAATATAATTATATAAACTACCGTTCTTTTATTAATCTCACTCCTAATTAACCTACCCTGACCCTTTACTTTATCTAATGTCTTTAATAATATTTAATTACTAGCTGTTACCCGAATACCTAACAAGTAATATTATTCCCTACCTATGTGTTTAAGAGAAACAATATAAATATATTTGCCCTACCTAAACCCCTACCTTGAAATGAGGCCGGTTACAGCGAGAACCTATTTGATCTTAGGTTTATTACTACTATGGTATGGTATGGTATGGTATGGTACTATGGTATTTAATAGTTATTTGAACTGAAATCTAAAATCAAATTAGTCCTTTCTTTGGATGGGGTCTGGCCTCACTAAAACGACCTATGACAGCGTTATGTGTATATTTTTACACTTTAGATTCCCTTGGGAATGACGTGATGTTTCAACCTCTAAACACTAGCTGTTGCCCTTAGACAGTGACGGCTGAGTACGTGACTCGGTAGTTTTCCTAGTTATATTTAAATAACAATTTCTAATTTATTACAGTAAAGTTTTCCAGTCATTTAACCATTTAATTAATACAAGTAAGTACTTTAATATAGACGGGGAGACCTCTGTCAACGTTACGTGTATATTTTTACACTTTAGATTCCCTTGGGAATGGCGTGATGTTTCAACCGCAAAACACTAGCCGATGCCCTTAGACAGTGACGGCAGAGTCGTAACCCAGTATTATGACGGAGAAAACAACAGCCGTAGAAGAAGAAGACAGTCCAACCCATAAATATCACCTGAATTTTACTAAATGCAGAAAGTCTACAACTGGAAATACTTACTTCCTGTCAATCTTATATGAACACAAATAGTTAAATAAAACGTGATAATCTGAGAACTTCTCAGAATAAAATCCTATGTAAATATAGTTAATTCCCCAAAGTCTATATTTACGACGATTATTAGATTAAATTGAACTTCTATTTATATGCAGTGGCAGTACAAGACCAAACGTTAACAAGTTTAAAGGCTAATTTTTAGCGCATCCTAAACTATTCCTAAATAAAATCCTACTGATTAAATACCTAATTCCCTAATACCCTAGACAATTGATTCTACCCTAACTCTACTTATAAGGCCTATTCTACAAAGAACTACATCCTAGAGGCTTACCTTATCCTCGTAATTAGCTAGTTCCCTAGGTAAACTGTAAAGTTCAGCCGGGTCTGCTGAGAAAGCAACCTAACACCCGTGTGATTGCCACCCCCCTCACACAGACCGAAGTCCAAGACGGTGAGAGTATGACGCCCTATTGTGTGGTTTAGTGTATATAAATATATAGAGTTTTAAGGAACCAATCCTCAAACTTCCCAGAGCTTTCACGGGTGCAATTGCATGCCCAACCTGTGGACCCCGATCCCACTCCAGGCTGGCGAATGAGAATGGTGGGCTCTTATACAGATGTCTGTGTTGGTAAAAAGATCATCTGGGCTTGCCCGAGGCTCTTTTAGAATTTAATAGTTCCGAACCAGACCCGTTTGTCACCGTTATAAGTTAGATATAGTTCGTCAGACACACTGTTTGTCTAGTCATAGTTCTAGCGCGAATAATGCTAATCTAGCTTAATACAAATAGCAAAACAACCTCCCCACAAGAAATTGTCACATTAATCCCACACTAAATTTATTAATTTTGCAACGCGCTAGACACTAATGACAACCAAGAATTAGTCCACCCGCAACTCCAAAGTTAGGCTCCCTCCTAATAAACTTCCTAATTTTTTTAACAATTAAATAAAACGAATAAACAAAATCTTCGCGACTATAACTCAAATGCAACGCAAAACTACCTATTTCCTCATAAAACAAACCGAGGATATACGATCCCTATTAATTTCGAAACTAAGAAAACGTATTTTAAAACAACTTGAACAATTAACTTTAACCATAAATGCTTTGAACTAGCCGTATATTATTGTAGGTATTGGAATACCTACAACTACTAAACTAAAATAAAATCGACACAAATCGTTAAAACCGCAACTAAATGTATGAAACTCAACCTTTGAATAATATAATAATGAAGTTAATTATGTATCAAACATAACCCGAAAAGAATCCTATTTTAATAACCCGCACGCACAAAACCGTAAGAAAACATTATTATTTACAATATAAAATTTCACTATAAGCAAAATGAACGAGTTAAAAGTTAAACCATGTACGTAACGCACTTCTATTACCCGTTAAGTACCGTGTCTACGCAGCCTTATACAGTATAAGCAATTAATCGATGCAACACGATATTAAATACAAACAAGAATTTAGCACAACTTAAAAAAATAAGCACGTAACCGAACCGTAAATACCTAGATACCCCTATAAAATACGCAACTCCGATCCTAACACGACAGAACCCTTCTCCGACGTAAGCTTTAGGAAAATAGACCCCGAATCTCACTAGGTATGAACACTATAAACAACGTTAAAGTTAATCCGTGAACGTAACTTGTTTCTATTATCCGTTCATTACCGCGGCTACGTATCCTTACAATAAACACTATAACGACCGACGTTATAAATTAGACCGTAAACGTAACGCACTTCTATTTCCGTTAAATACCGTGACTATGTATTCCTACACAAGATAATTATAAACTATGATCAAATGAATCAACGTAACACGATAATAAAATCAAACGTGAATTTAACACAACGTAAATAATAAGCACGTAAACGAACAGCAAAATACCTAAGTATCGATTTAAGCGAACGTGAGGAAGCCCTTCTCTGACGACAGTTGCTGATCTTCTGGACCCCGATTTGCGACTGACATCCCCTTTTATAACCTTCGTAATTGTGGAAAAATCCAGAAATTCCACAAGATTACCTTTTTTCATCCGTACTTGTTATTGCGCAACAATAATAGAAATTGCCTTATATAGGCAAGCATACGATATCAAAGTTAAGTCTCCAAAAAGCACGAATTTGCATTCGAAAGTGAACTATATATCTTTAACCGTAAAGCTCAAAAACAAAAAGTAGCGCGCCCTGTTGCGAAGTAGCTGAACTTCTAACTAACGTTGTAACGACAAGTAACGCCACTCGCCGCCAAATAACAGTGCGCCACTAACATATGGAAAACACGAAGTTGTACTCTATTTGACAACAGATGGTATTGTTAATAGCGGTGAATATTTTAGAACCACGCGAATATTCTAGATCCCGGAAATGGATTGTTGACAGAAGAACTTCCGCCCACTTTCTTTTGTCCGTTTTATTAGTAATAACGTTGTTTTTGTTCTGCAAATTCCTCTGGTCGGAACCTTAGGTCGAGCCTCTCTTATTTATACTATTTTTTATGCAGTTTTTATCTTCTAAAGTGTGTTATTCGAGATTTCGAACTATACCTACTGAACGCAGAACATGAGTTTTCTTTCTCGTAATCACACCTAACTAACATTAAATGGTTTTAACATAATACCTAGATTATCCAGGAGCCCTAATTGTGTCCCTGAAGGCCTATCATCTCCAGTGCAATCTATCGGTGCGTAGCGTACTAATGTGAACTACTCGACATGTTGATAGGTGTCGCTTTTCACTTACTAATGATTACTAATATAAACGCCATCTAACGCTATCTGTGTCAACTATTAGCCTATGTTCAATACGTAGCTTACTTAAATCCTTCCCTCGCAACAATGTATTGTAATTAGTTCTAGATATAACCGCTTGATTGCGCTGCAACCAAATCTCTATGATGTTACCCTTTGTGTATAAGATACAGATGCTCCCCTATCACGATAGCCTTTATAAAGCTACTTTATTACTTATTACAAATAGAGTTTGTATACTAAACAACAGTGTTGCCTCACTGTGGTTAGTTACAGTCGCCCCGTCGAAGATTCGCAATGTATTGCCACGCTATGCATGTAGAATCCTCGAAATTTACATCTCAAACCCTCCTTCTATTATTTTTCCTATCTTGAAGTTAAAATTTGTTAGTATCCAAACCCACAGATATATATGTGAAGGCACGGGTATAAAAAAGAGCTAAGACAGAGTTTCGACGTAACAACAGTGTATTAATAATTCATTTCACTTAATACAAAATATTTACTACAAAGCAATTCACGTCATAAAGCGATTACATATCGATTAATTTAGCGTTATCATAAAATTAAGCTGCCTTATAAAACACTTCATGTAAACAAACCATGGATTTAAGCAACATTAACAAAAATAAAATAGAAGGTAAAACACAGTGGATTTAAGCAACATTAACAAAAATAAAATAGAAGGTAGAACACAGTTTACCTGACAAGCAAGATAGTTCAGAGCACTAGGCGGTGCCGTGTCCGTGGTTGAACAACTTCTGAGCTATCGGCAGGTGGGCAGGGCCCTTATAAAGGATGGCATAAACAGATGACGTAGTGGGAGTGGTGGGAATATCAGGTGATACTTAGAGTCAACAACAGTGTTTAAATTCAAGTAAAAATGTAAAGAAAATAACACATCTCCCACACGGCCATTCTGACGAGCAGCCTTCCTGGCTCGTGAATCACAATCATTATCATCATTAACAATAACCTCATTCAATTTCTTTAAATAAATCACAATAGGAATTCTTACTAAAAATAAATCAAATCACATGATATTGGTCAAATTTCATGACCATACACATACATAGAAAAATTAGTTAAATCAAACAAAACAACAAAAAAAAAAATACAAACATCAAATCTCATGACAATGGTCAAATCTCATGACCATACTATAGAAAAATCTATTAATCAAACCACAGTGATCATATCTCATGATCAAGGCCAAAATACCATAACTTAAGCGTCAAATTTCATGACAGTGGTCAAATCTCACGATAGTGGTCAAATCTCATGACAGTGGTCAAATCTCATGACAGTGGTCAAATCTCATGACCCAGATGGAAAAACAAAACACATGACTTTAAAATTTAAATATTACTTAAATATCAAAACATTATTTAGCCTTGCCCATCAAATAAGATCGCCAAACGCATAAAGTTCCTGTTGGCCAGACAGACACAATATACGCAAAACGAACCTTAAATGTATAGGTACATGTATCACAAATTAAACATTGACCGCTATTCTATATCTAAGGAATCTATGAGTTCATGTCCTATTTCGGGAGACACAAGTCGTAAATTATCATGGGACACATACATTTCATTTCCAGTTTTATACACTTTTATAGTATACCGGTCATTATCATTAACTTGTGTGATAACGCATGGACCACGATATTTACTGTCAAGTTTATTAATAACTCGTGGATTTTGTTTTACCAAAACCACGTCGCCGACTTTAAAGGGAGTTATTTTAGCTTTTGTTTTATCGAATTGCTCTTTCGACGCAAGAGCTCGCTCGTCCATTCTTTCTTTGGACTGTAATCGGCAGGCATCAAGGTCCAAGCGCTCAATATCATGTGTCAGGGCTGATATAGCCGGGGGTGACTGATCGCAACCTATAAGCAGCTGAAAGGGCGTGCGGCCGGTGCTTTTATTGAAAGTACTATTTATCGCTAACTGCACTTCACCGACAGAGTCCTTCCAACTTCTTTTTGAGGTATTTTCTACAATAGTAAAGCTGTTAGTCAGAACCTTCATCATACGCTCCACTTGTCCATTGCCACGACTAACGCCACTAGCTATGTAATGCAATTCAATTGCCCATTGTTCGCAAAAAGCTTTTAATTCCTTACCAGTGTAAGAGGCCGCCTGATCGCAAACTATTCGTTTCGGAGTACCGAAATTATAAATAAATTCTTTAAGACAATTTACAGTTGCCGTTGCTGTGAGATTGTTAACTGCTTTCATAAAACAGAACTTTGTAAACCCATCAATAAATACTACTGCGTATTGCTTGGTGGGTTTGTTACCACTAAGCTTCCCAGTCGTATCCATATGTACGGTATGGAACGGTATAGGTGGTTTATCAATAGGGTGAAGAGATATTTGTTGGGAACCTGATTGACTTTTGTTAATCTTACATATAAGACAATTTTCCACATATTTACGAATAGATCTAGACATGTTCGGAAACCAGAACTGATCGCGAATTTTTTCCAAGGTTTTTTCCCAGCCAAAGTGTTTAAGGGACTCGTGATAAACTTGAATAAGGTGCCAACGATATCCTTTCGGAACAAATAGACATTTCTTTATATTTTGGTCTTTTGTATTAAAAACACGATACAGTAACCCGTTTTGTATGTCATAACTGGAGGCTAAATTGCTATCAATTGTACCATCTTTTATCGATTCAACGATGGTTTTGGTTTCCGAATCATTATTTTGTGCTACCTCTAACCAATCGCAATAATTATGAATATTGTGTATATTGAGCGTTGAGGGATTACGACTTAGATAGTCGACGTGGGGAATACGTTCGCCCTTACGGTATTCAATTTCAAAATTGAAAGATTGCAGGTATGCCCACCACCTGTGTACTCGAGGAAGCAGTTCTTTTTTATTCCGTGATGCCTTTAATGAATTACAGTCAGTAACCACCTTAAATGGTCGCCCAAGTAAGTAATGTCTGAAATGTTTAATGGATCTAACTACTGCCAACGTCTCCAACTCGTAAGAGTGGTAGCGGCTTTCTGTCTCGGTGGTGCGCATACTAAAATACTCTACTACCTTCAATTGCCCGTTTTGTTTTTGAAAAAGGACTGAAGCTAATCCAGCGGAACTGGCATCAGTGTGAAGTTCAGTAGGCATTTCCGGATCAAATAGAGATAATATAGGTTCCGAGGCAAGGTGTTGTAAGATTTTATTACGAGCAGCCTCTTGCTCTGAAGACCAGTTCCACTGAGAGTTATTGCGAGTGAGCTTATACAAGGGGGTCATGATAAGTGAAAAATTTGGAATAAATTTCCGAAAATAACCAGCTAAACCACAAAATTGGCGGACTTGTTTTACCGTTGTTGGAATGGGGGAGTTTAAGAGAGCCTGAACCTTGCCGGGGCTTGGCTTAACCTGTCCGTTGGAGACAATTCTGCCCAAGTATTCAATTTCATTGTATAAGAATTTACACTTGTTGACATTAAGCGAAAAACCTGTATCACGTAAGGCATCAAGTACTTGCGTCACATGTTGAACGTTTTGTTCAGCAGTCTCAGAGTAGATAACCACGTCATCGATATAAATTAAAACGAATTGATCAATAAACGGCTTAAGCGCTATGTTGATGGCTCTTTGAAAGACAGACGGTGCGTTACAAAGACCGAAGGGCATGCGTAGAAATTCAAATTGCCCATCGGGGGTCACAAAGGCAGTTTTCTCTATAGAGTCAGGTGCTACGGGTATCTGATGGAAACCCGCAGCCATATCAAGTACAGTAAAAAAACGGGCTTTTGATAACTTACTTATATGGTCATCTATCAATGGGAGTGGAAAATGATCTCTAACCGTGTTGCTGTTTAACTCCCTAAAGTCCACGCACATTCTATTGCTGCCGTCTTTTTTATTGACTAACAACATGGGACTGGCAAAAGGTGAATTACTATCGCGTATTATGTTGTTGTCCTTTAGGTCCTTGATAAGTGATTTTACATGTTCACGTTCTGACGGCGCCAAGCGGTAGGGCCGTCGTTGTACAATTTTGTCTGGATTCTTTAATCGAATAGTTAGTTCACCAGTTTTAACCTGGGTAACAGAATTACCTGATGTGAACATATCTGACCGTGAGTTTAGTATGTTACTCAACTGTTTTTTATGGTCAGGGTCAATATCCTTGCTAATATTAAGAGAATCTAAGTCAAATTTGTGAGCAACGTTAATGATGTAAGAATCTCGAGTAACTTTTGTACAATCTTTCATGAAAGTTACTTGGATTCCAGGTATTTCGAAAAGATTCTGGCCTAACAACATGTCGTACTGAATATATCTGTCAGGGACAAGAACAAACTCTAACGTGATATGCAAGCCATCAACACAGACCACGCAAACCTTTTTCCGTGACGTACAGAAAGAATTGTCTCCAATACCACGCAATAAAACAGTTTCATAAAGAATCTTGCCTTTGATTGAATCACCTACACTCTCACGCATGAGTGAGCACTCGGCACCACTATCCAACAAACATGAAAAATCACGCCCTTCAATTTGCGCAGTATGACATCGGTTGTTATTTGTTTGTAAGGTATTGACGTTCAATGATTTTTCATCCTTGATTCCCCTGTTCAACCGTTGAAAACAGTTTTCAAAACAATGACCTGTTCTACTGCAGAACGTACAAGTAACTGAAGATCTAGGCCCTCTTGACGTGGATGGGACCGGTTTCGGAACCTCACGGCCATTTGATTTATTTATAACTGACCGACAATCTCGCTGTAAATGTCCTGGTTTGTGGCATTTATGGCAATGCTTAACGTGCCTGTTGCCATCAGAAGTATTTGGCTTAAATCTCTTTGTCAACGAACCAAAAAAAAAAAAGAAAGGCAGTTGGCGTGGCGGTGACTGAGCAGCGCCTGGTTTGTGGCATTTATGGCAATGCTTAATGTGCCTGTTGCCATCAGAAGTATTTGGCTTAAATCTCTTTGTCTGAATTTCGTTGCGATCACTATTATTTGGCCTTTTACGTTTGTATGAATTAAGACTTTGAATTAACTGAGGTAAAGTTTTAGGCGTTAATCGTAACAAGTCGGAACGTATATGAAAATCTGACATACCGGAAATAACTGCCTCAACCAGGCGCTGCTCAGTCACCGCCACGCCAACTGCCTTTTTCGCCAACTCCCATTTGCGAGTAGCGTAGTCTGCCAGGCTACTAGCCTGGTCACTGGTGTACTCCATGAAGAGCATTAGGTCGTCGTAGTATCGTGCTTCATCTGCAAATGTTTCAATTAAACAGCTTCTAAGTTCCATCCAGGAAGTCAAAGTTGTGTAGTTGCGGCGTGCCCAATCAGCGGCACGTCCGCGTAGATTTTTACGAGACAAGTTAAGAACTTCCCTATCAGTTAATTCGTATTCAGTTTTTAAATTGTCTAAATTAGTGCACCACACTTGGACAGTGTCCGTTCTATCATCGGGGTCAAAAGCTGGTACATAAATGTGCTCAAGACTCCGAACTCGAGGGACAGGCTTAGAACTGTGGGAGCTGATGGCCTCGGCACTGGTTTGAATAAGCTTTGCCATCATCTCCTGCATCATATTTTGCATAAAATCGAGTGGAACGAAACCTGTCCTCGGGTTCTGGACGTTGCTTGCTGAACTGCCCGGGTTTTCGTTCGTGGCACGCTGCGTTGGTCTTTGCCCGATGACTGGTGATGCAGGCATGATGTTGGGGGTAGTTTCACCACCGGAGTTCACCGAATGTTGGTCTGGCGGCCGATCGTCCTGATCGTTCATTGTCGAATTATACCTGAAAACAGTTTTTATAGGCGTAGAAAGGGTAATATAGTCCCACTTCTGATGTGAAGGCACGGGTATAAAAAAGAGCTAAGACAGAGTTTCGACGTAACAACAGTGTATTAATAATTCATTTCACTTAATACAAAATATTTACTACAAAGCAATTCACGTCATAAAGCGATTACATATCGATTAATTTAGCGTTATCATAAAATTAAGCTGCCTTATAAAACACTTCATGTAAACAAACCATGGATTTAAGCAACATTAACAAAAATAAAATAGAAGGTAAAACACAGTGGATTTAAGCAACATTAACAAAAATAAAATAGAAGGTAGAACACAGTTTACCTGACAAGCAAGATAGTTCAGAGCACTAGGCGGTGCCGTGTCCGTGGTTGAACAACTTCTGAGCTATCGGCAGGTGGGCAGGGCCCTTATAAAGGATGGCATAAACAGATGACGTAGTGGGAGTGGTGGGAATATCAGGTGATACTTAGAGTCAACAACAGTGTTTAAATTCAAGTAAAAATGTAAAGAAAATAACACATCTCCCACATATATAATTAGAAATAAGTTAGTACCTTTACACAGAGGTCAGAAATATACGGAAATCACAACACCTGTATAAAAATACAAAATAAATAAAGTTATGGTGAACCCTACGGTGTAATGTATATTTATACCAATACTAAGTAACTGTTAATGTACTAGTACTGAGTTTAGACCATGGAACACTAACAGAGAACTGATACAACCTTTCCCCACGAATTCCCAAGTCATAAGAAGTATGTGGTTGTGAGGCACATAGACTCTAGCAATCTGGTTTTGGTGGTTCGCTCCAATTCGGCGATCACATTGTCCGATCTATGAATTTGACTTACATTGTCCAAGCCATAAGCGAGCAAGCAAAAACCCCCCCAAACAATCTGGGAACACCTTTCGATGAGGTACCGGGAAGCTCTTAAGTTCACTACAAGTATTCGATCCTTCCCCAATCCCAAAACACCTTCAATCACTGTTTCTTGGTGAATGTTTCACGTTGGAAATAAACTTAACTATGTTACATGGTATGTGTTATGTAGTTTGTTATACACAGTAACAATCAGCTTTCCTATGAGCACAAAGTGTATATTTTCCGGCAAACGTACACTTTCAAATCATTAAAAATCAATGAAATCTTTTATTTCATTTAAATTATTCTCTTATACTCCATATCCATGAATAAACATTAAAAATGGTAATAAGTATTGCACCTATCTTAAAATTAAACTTTCATTGTTGAACCATAATAATATTAATAACCAATGTTCTTTTTTTTTTTTAAGTAAGAACATGATTATATGTGATTTTGCACTCTGTCTATTTCCAACAGTGGATGTGTAAAACCCATTATTTAGTCTTAGCTTCTTGTGCAGTGTTTGGCTTTCACAAACTGTCACTGAAAGACCTTATCGTTGTAGCGATAACGATTCTAACCTAAGCATCTAAGAATGTGCCAGCCAAATTGTGTAGTATTGTGTAAGTCCGGACACCAACAAATCCTGTTTGATCATATACACAACATCGTCATCACGAAAGGACCCATAATACCTACTTTCTATAACACACAGTACACATTACGCATTACCCAATACACATTATACAACACACATACATCTCTCACATCATTTGCCTTATTCACACATAACTAAAACACCCTTTATTCCTTCCTCTTTTGCCTGTTCGCTCGATCCCTTCGATCTGCCAACGTCCTTGATATATGATCAATTTGAAATTAATTATCCAACAATTTATTATTTACTTTAAATAAAATCAATGTAGCCCAATATTCCCTCGTCTTTAAACAAAATTAGGTATACTAAAACCTATGATAAACTGAAACTACTAACTCAACTTTAAATCAAAACAATAACAAAGCAACATCACTAAGCTCCCACTAATAAAGCTCATCTTTATCTTTTATTTTTATG